>VIYE01000025.1:0-16874 GCA_008037345.1 Messastrum gracile | reverse complement strand
CGCGGTCGCGCGCGCTCGCATGGTGGATGAGGTCCAGGTCGCCCAGCATCTTGGCTGTTGCCGGCGCGGGCTGCGGGAGGGGCGAAAGGCGCGCGGAGGCGGAAGCGCGTTGAGGACGAGCGCACACACTTTGGCGAGCGGCGGCACCCGCTGCGTCTGCGTCTGCGTCCCGGCGGGCGCAGACGCGGCCGGGCCGGCGTCTCGGGGCCCCGGGGCCCCTGGCCGTCCCTGTAGCGCCGCCCGTGGGCTGGCAAACGTGCTTAGGGCCCCTAAGGAGCCGTCGCTGGGCCACGGGGCGCCCGCGGACGTGGGGCCACGAGCAGGGCTCCCGCGGGCCGTGCAGCCCTCCCCCGGGCCAGAGCGGGCCGCAACGAGCGATCCGATGCCCTGCCTCCCGTTGGGTCGCTCGCCTGGGGGCAGTGGACGTGCGGGCTGGCGGGCGAGCCTGGCTGACGTGCAGGGGTACCGAGACGCCGGCCTCCGCGCTCCAGGGGGATTGGTGGGTGGAGGGTGAAGTACCGGCGTTGCGGAACGAAGGCTGAGGGGGCGTGGCGGGGCTTGTGCGTTCGCGGGTGCACGCAGCTTCCGCCTGGTCTCGCTGGGGCCCAGAGGGGACCTATCCAGCCAGCAAAGGTTTACAGGAGACGTTTCAAGCTTGTTGCGCGCCTTGCTGCAAGGGTGCAGGCCCAGCAGCGAGGGAATGCTGGGGCGGGGGGCCAGCAGGGGGCGACGCCGGCGACGGCGGCCAAGTGGGAGACCCGATCCGCACTGCTGGGCGCTTATGTATGTGCGCACGCCGCAAGCGCGGCAAACGGCTCCTCTGCGGAGCCGTTGGCGCCCTGGCGTGGCCGCGCAGGCAGGGGCGGCGGCCGGCAACAGACTGCAAACGGACTCGTCGTGCTGCCCGCCGCCGCCGCCAACCGCATGCCGCCGCCGCCCCTGCGCGGCAGCTCGGAACCCCTCCTCCCCCTCAAGCCAGAGTCGCGACGGCCTTGGTGGCCGCGTCGTCCAGGTCGTCGGCTGCGATGATCTTGAGGGGGCTGGACTTGAGGATCTTCTTGCCCGCGTCCACGTTGGTGCCCTCGAGGCGCACGACCAGCGGCACGTTGATGCCCACCTGCGCAAGGCCAGGGGGAAGAAGGTTTGAGGGGCCCGTTGGGGGTGTGACGTTGGTGGTGGCGGCGGGAGGCCTGCAAACAGGGAGAAAGGCAGGGCAACGCGGACCGCCGACGGGCGCGGCCGTCCTGGGCGCCCCGCCCCGGGCCGGCGCCCTCAACCAACCCCAGACGCCCCCTACAAGGCCTGGCCCCCTGCTGCTGCAGCACGCGCCTGCTTGGCGGCGTTGACGATGCCGCTGGCGATGACGTCGCACTTCATGATGCCGCCGAAGATGTTGACGAGGATGGCCTTGACCTGCTTGTCGCTGGTCAGGATCTTGAACGCCTCAATAACCTGGCGGGTTGCACGTTTTGAGGGGTTTGGGGGTGGGGTGTGGGGTGGGGGGTGAGGGGTGGGGGTAGGTGGAATGAGGTCAAGGTGGGGTAGGGTCGGCGGGTGCGAAGGCACGCGTGGCCGCGCGCGTTGCCACCAGAAACCGGCAAAGGCCCGACGGCCTCGCGGCGAGAGCCCTTGCAAGCGCGCGGCCACCAGGCTCCTGCTCGGTGGCCAGGCCCCGGGGCCCACCACCAGCAATGCGCCTGCACGCGTGGAGCTGCCAGGTCCTGCTGTTCTCCCCCCGACAACATCGCCCCAACCCCCCGCCACCCAACCCCTGCGCGCGCCTGCTCCTCGCTGGCGTTGCCGCCCACGTCCAAAAAGTTTGCCGGGGCGCCGCCGTGCAGCTTGATGATGTCCATCGTGGCCATAGCCAGGCCGGCGCCGTTGACCATGCAGCCGATGTTGCCGTCCAGCCCGATGTAGTTGAGGTCGTACTTGCCAGCGGCCACCTCGCTGCGGGGTGTTGAGAGGGGGGGGCAGGAGCAGGCTTGTGAAGCGGGGGAGAGGGGGCACTTGTCCTGCAGCGCAGCCCCCTTTGAAGCTCTTCCTCTCTCTCCCTCCCTTCATCCCTGCCTGGCCCTTGCCTCCTCCCCTCCCTCCTCCCTCCATCCTACCCCACACCCCCCTCCCCACAAAAACACCCACCGCGGGTCCATCTGGCTCTCGTCCCGCAGCGCGAAGATGTCCTTCTGGCGGAAGGCGGCATTGTCGTCGAACCCGATCTTTGCGTCCGCCGCCACCAGCCGCCCCTTGTCGTCCTCCGCCAGGGGGTTCACCTTTGTGGGTTCAGAGGGGGAAGTGAGGAGTTAGGAGGGAGAAAGGGGGGGGAGAGGAGGAAAGGGGTTTGGGGGGAGACGCCCCGCCTTGCTGCCGACGCCTGCACCCGCCAGCCCGCCCCACCAAGAACCACACCAAGATTCCCCAAACACACACACACACACACATAATCCCTGTTCCCAGCCCCTCACCTCCACCATGGTGCAGTCGCACTTGTCAAACAGCCTGTACAGCCCCTTGATCTGCTCCGCCGCCGCGTTCACGTCGCCCGTCACCGCCAGGCCACGCGCCATTTTCAGCGCCTGCGGGAGGGGGAGGGGGGCAGGTGTTTGTAGACGGCTGGAGGGGACATGAGGTCGAGGCGGGGCTTGAATGTCGGGCGGGCGAGCGGTTTGCAGTGTGTACCGCTGCCTGGCTTGACAGGGCCGCCGCGAGCTATGTGGCCGGCCACCATGGGCGCGCCCCGCCTGCCGCCACTTCGCGCCACCACGCCACTTTGCGGCCACGCTCCCGGCGGACCCCGCCTCCCAAGAATATTACGTCAAACCCCCAACCCTTTGGAAGCCCTCTGAGTATTCCTGCGCACCTGCTCGTCGGTGATGCCCTGGCGGATGTCGACGGGGATCTTTATGATCTTCTCGGGGAACTTCTCGGCCAGGTCCTCGATGCTGGTGCCGCCCTCGCTGCGGGGTTGGAGGGGAGGTCGACAGATGGGGGTGGGGAGGTGCTGCAGTGAGCCGGGCGTTAGCTTGCCTGAACGCGCGCGCGGCCGCTTGGGGGTGGCAAGGGGGCCACTTCCACACAAAGCAGGCCCACGCGGCAGGCCGGCGGCGGCAGCACAACAGCAGCTGCGCAACCGACACGGGCCCCCGCACAGACAGCAGGTCAAGTGCAACAACCCGCCAGGCCCGGCCGCGCGCCTGCATCCGATCATGACGGGCCCCGCCGTCTTCCGGTCCAGCAGGATCGCAAAGTACATCTCCCGCTTGAGCTGCATCTTGCGGGCCACGTAGAGCGTGTTGACGGGCTTCCCGGTGGGCCCGGTCTGCTTTGTGACGAGCGTGCCGCCGAGCATGCGCTCTGCCAGCTCGACGGCCTGGTCCGCGGTGCACACGTGGACGCCGCCCTGAAGGCCGTTGGTGAAGCGGCCGAGGCCGCGGCCGCCGGCGAGGATCTGGCTCTTGAGGACGACCTTTGGAGGGGCGGGAAGGCAGGGCGGGTGGGAGTGGGGGTGGGGTTGGGAGGCCAGCGGGAAGGGCGTGCGTTTGGGGGGCGCCCGGGTTTGGGAGGCGGAGTCCAAGCCGGCGTGCGGTTGGGGTGGGGCGAGCCACGCCAGCTGCTGGGCCCACGATGGGCGTGCAGGAGAGGGCAGGGCGCGACAGCCACACCCGAACTGCTGCCATTTGCAGAGCGGGGCCGTTGCCGCCCGCACGACCGCGCCAGCACAACACGGCAACAGCGACTGGCGCGCAGTCCGAAACCCCTCCCGCCCCCCGCCTCCGCCTCCGCCTCCGCCTCCGCCGCCGCCCCGCCAGCTTGCTCGCCGCAACGCACGCCCACCTCGCCGTTGGCGTCCTTCATGGCCGCCGCCGCCTTTGCCACGTCGTCGACGCTGAACGCCGGGACGCCGTCGGGCACGTTGATGCCGAACTTGGACATCAGCTGCGCCCCCTGGTACTCGTGGATGTTGAGGAAGCGCTTCTGCTGGTGCTGCAGCGCTGCCGCGGCGCGGCCCGAGGAGGTCGCCCCGGCATGCCGAAGCCCGCGCACGAGCAGGGGCAGCATGGCTGCTGCTGGAGCTGCTCTATGGAAGGCCTCCAAGCGATCCCGCAAGTCAGAGCGGTTCTGAGCTGCGGGGGCTTGGTGCAGATCACGGCACAGACCGTTGTGCGGCAAGCTCCGGAGCCCTGTTTGTGCTGAGCAGCAGCAGAAGAACGCTTGGGGCGTTTCAAAACAACCAGCTGCTCACAGGAAGCGTGCGCAGCAAAACAGACGCTTTTTGCGGGGAAGCGGCCGGCCGCCGCATCGCCTCCTGCACACTTGGGCGGTGACGCGCCCCCGCACGGGCATCCAACGGCAGGACGCGCTCTATTTGCAAAGGCGAGGGCGCTGCCGTTGCTCTGAACGCCGAGCACAAGCACGCTCCCGGCGCCGGCGCCGGCTGTTTCGCCACGGCGGTTTCAAGTTGCGCCGCCCGCAAGTTGCTCCTGGAAGCGAGACCCCTGTGCCCCGGGGACCTTGGGTCGGCAACGATGCTCCTGCACCTGGCTGCATGTAACGCCTAGGCTGCGTGTTACAGCTTCGCACATTTGAGCAGCAGCAGCAGCAGCTCTGGACCCGCACCAGGCCTGCTCCACGTGCGCGACCCAGCGTCTTTCCGGGGGCCCAAGGGCCGGCCCCCTTACACATGGCTCAACCACAGCATGCGCGCAAGAAAGGTTGCTACCAGGCATGCACAAAGGGAGGGGACTGGGTGGAAACGGCGCAAGAGGAAGGCGGGGCGGGGGTCGAGCGGCTGCTGTGTGCCCAGCAACTGGTGTGGGAGGTGAGGCGGGTCGGAGGCTCTGATGGAGGGGACCCATACAAAAGGCAGCAGGCGTGCTCGAGGCCGCCGGCGCTGTGCATCGGCACGTATGTGAGGCTAGGGGCCAAGCTGGCCGCAGTCGTTCCAGAGCGGCCGCCGCCGGTGGGCTGGCCGGCGGGCCGGAGCGAGTGTGTGATGGGCTGGAGGCAGGCGGCGCGCTCGGGGGGCGCGCGTTGGATGAGGCTGGGCAAGGGGAGGCCAAAAGGGAGGGGAAGGGGAGGGGGAATCGGAGCCGCGCGGGCTGGGGCCGTGTGCGCGCGACAGCGGCGAGGCGCGTGCGCGCCAGGCCAGAAGACCGCGCGTGCCCCCAAACGACAACGGTGGGGCCGGCTTCGCTCGGAGGGTGGGAGGTGGTGGGGTGGGAGGATGGCAGACGCGCTAATCATGCTGCTTGGGGTTTGGGTTGTAGGCAAACGCGGCCGTGGGGCGGGGCCGCGTGGGGGCAGTGCAGGCTGGCCGACCAGGGCCCTGATTCTTTGGGCCCGGCGGATGAGAGGGGCGCGGTCCTCTTTTCAGGCCGCTTCGCATGAGAATGCAAGGGCATGGTGAGTTGGGGGGAGCGTGGCGGGCTGGAGGGTGGGTGGCGGTGTTGGCAGTTGCGGCCTTCTCATGAATGCTCGAGGTGCCGATGGATGCAAGGTTTCGAGGGGGGGTGCTCTAGTGGGAATCAAGGCAATCGAGGGCCGCGGCGCGGGCTCGCTCGCCGAATCGGCGATTCGAGCCCCGCAGGCCGCGCAAGGCAGGGCAGTGAGCCGGGTGAGCCGCCGCAAAACGGCGCCGCGGCGGCCGCCCGAGGACCGCGGCGGCCGCCCACGGCAGGGCTGCTTTTGAGGAAGCGGGCGGGCCGCGCGCCGAAACAAGCGCGCTCCTTTGAGCCCGAGTGCTGGGGCCATTGCCCATTCCTAGTGGCAAGGAAGGCCAGAGACAGAGGGGGGGTGTGCGGGCGCGGTGCATGCCCGCACGTGTGGCACCGTGCTGCGACGGCCGGCGCCTCAACACGCCAGCAGTGGAAGGAAAGCCTCCAGACGGTGGCCGCGCCAGCGCGTCGCCAAGACTGCCGCCGCCACCGCTTGGCCCTGAGCCCCTCAACACCCCTGCGACGGCGTGCCGGGCACCAGCGGGCCGGGCGCGCCGCCGGCGGCCGCGAGCACGGCCGCGCTGGGGCGGGGCGAGAGCAGGGCGGTGCAGTCTGTGACGGGCTTGCCGCGGGAGTACCAGTTCCCGGGGATGCCCGACGTCCTGCGCCAAGGGGTGTGGGCAACGGGTGGAGAGGGGAAGTTGGTGTCAAAAAGGGGCAAACAGGGGCAAAACGAAGACGGGCGACCTCCAAACACAACCAGTGGGCCTAAAGGGCAAGTTGGCTCCGAGTGGTCCGCGCGCCGGGCGGCCCCTTTCGCCTGTCGCCTTGTGGCCTGTTCCGGCTCGCCCGCCCCCCGCCCCCCCGCCCTCGCCTTCCTCTCCGCTCCTCCCCCCCAAACAGCGCCTCGCCTGTAGCTCCTGCAGCCGTTGGCCTCAAAAGTGCAGGGCCCCGTGGACTGCATCGTGAGGTTCCACTTGAGCTCGGGCCGGCAGCTGCCGGGCAGCTGCCCGGGCGGCTGGGACACGGGCAGGCGCGGGTTGGCCACGCAGCCCGCGACGGCGGTTGCTACGGACTGCCTCTGGACCGAGAAGACGTCTGAATAGTTTCGCTGCCCGGTGGCGGCGCCGTCGATGCGCAGGAACGCGTCGTCGCCGATGACGTCACTGGTGACGGGCAGGGTGACGGTTACGTAAGCCTCGAAGGCGCTGGTGTCGGAAGCGCGCGGCGCGAGGGGGCCGGCCGTGAAGACGGGGGCCGCGCCGCCGCAGTCGGTGCCACGGAATAGCGACACCGTGACGGCGCCAGTCGGGGCGTGGCTCTTGGGGAAGGTCAGGTTGTACGCGATGCCCTGCGTTCGGGCAAGGTCGGAGGAAGGAAGAGATTACCGGAGGGATGCTGGGAGGCGCGCGCTCCAAGGGTGCTGCCTGGAAGGGCGCCCAGAGCCCATCTTGCCATTTTTGGAGCCCCCCCCACAGCGCAGGGGCGCGGGAAGCCCCCGAGCAGCCGCCCAGCAGCCACCCCAGCAGCCCCGGCGCTCGCCCACCTGCACCCACACCGCCCCCTTGGCCGGCGCCATGACTGCGGGCAGGCCCGCGAACGTCGCGTCCCCGAGGTTGCGCGCGCCCTTGGACAGGTCGAGGCACGAGGCGCGCGGTGGGAGCTTCGTGTCGAGAAAGCCCTGGAGGGCTTTATACTTGGGGGCGGTGGCGGGGTCCTGTCCCGTGTATTCGATGAGCCTGCGCGCGGCAGAAAGGGGCGGTTGGTGGCTCATTGGTGTTGCGCCGGTGTTGTGTGCACGCGGTCGAATATACTGCCTCGGTTCAAGCAGATTCGGCCATGCAGGCGCACACATGGCAGGCAGGGTGGTGCGGCCCGTGCCAGGGGCTCAGTTGGCGTGGGCGGTCGTCGAACCGTTAGGCCAGGCGCTGGCTTGTCGAGGAGGCGCCAACAGGCAGACCCGCCCTCAGCCCGCAGCCCCGCCCCGGGCATCCCGCGCTCACCCCCAGCTCCCGTATTTGCTGGGCAGCCCCGCCGACTGGAAGTGCATCAGCGGCGCGCCCGCGGTGGCGAGGCCGAGGGAGTCGTAGATCCCGAGGTAGGAGCGGTAGACCGCCTCAAACCGGGGGTCCCTCTGGAGGGCAATGTACCTTTTGGGGGTGGACGGGGGGTTGGGGTTAAGGGGGTGGAGGGTGCAGAGGGTTGGGGCAGGAAAAAGGTGGCTTTTGGGGGGCGGGGCGAAAGGAGGAGAGGAGAGGAGAGGAGAGGAGGGGGCAGGAGAGTCGAGCGAGAGTTATGGCCTCTCGCCTTTCTCAAACCCAACTAAAACTCCCTTAGAGCCCCTCCCAAAGGCTCACTTCTCCTTGGCGCCCGGGCTCTCGCTCGACGACAGGATCGCCAGCGCATCCGGCCTCGCCCTCCCATGTGGCCCAGTCAGGCCCCGCTCCCCCCGCCCTGCCGCTCCCCCCACAACCCCTCCACGCCATCTCACTTCTCCTTGGCGCCGGGCGTCTCGCTCGACGAGAAGATCGCCGCCCCCTCCACAATCGACGGCCCCGCCTCGTACGTTCCGAGCGTCAGGTTGAACCTCGCGGCAACGGTGCCCATCGCGGCCGCCATGGAGCGCGTCGCGTTGAGCGACGAGGCGCACATCGCAAGCATGTCTTCTATTGCGAGCAGCGCATCCTTGGCAGGGTTGGAGCCAAGGCCGCAGTCAAAGTAAGGCGCGACGGCCAAGACGTCGGCCTTTGAGGCGACCGACCCATAGGACAGCGTTGCCGCCGCCGCGGCCGGCCCACAGCCGGCGCCGCCGTTGCAGACAAAGCCCCAAGTGCCGACAACGAAGGAGAGGCGGGCGCGGCGGGCGTCGGGACCGAAAACGTCGGCGAAGATGTCAAATATCTCCTCGGACCTGGCGTTGCAATGCCAATCGCGCCAGAGTTGAGGATGTGGTTGAGGTCAAAGGCTGTGTGTGGAGGCTGCAGCTGCGGTTGCAAATGTGTCACGCGGGCGTTGATCCCCTTGGCACTCCCCCTTGCACCCCCCCCTTGGATCGCTTTTACTCCTTGCAACCCCAAAGGGCGCAGCGTCGCCTTTGCCCCTCGGACCCTCACCTCTTGCCGTGGTACTTGTAGGCCGCAGCGTTTGCGTCCGTCGACAGCCCCAGTGCCAAGCCCCTGGCCTGCGCGTACTTGCCCTGAGGGAACGCGGCGTTCCAGACCTGCAGGGGTGGGGGCGGCGGCGGGGCGGGGCGGGTTCGGACGGGTCCGGGCGGGGTGGGGGCGAGCAACTGCAACTTGTCCCCAACCACCTACCCACCTACCCAAACCCAAACCCACACAACCCTTACCACACCACCCCCACCTTTTCGGGTTTGACCTTCCTCGTACCCACTTCACTCTCCCACCCCTGCCCCCTCTGCTCCCGCTCACCTCGTTGGAGTGCTCCACGTAAATCTTCATATCCGGCCTCAGCTGGGCCTTCAGCAGCTCCGCCAGGGCCCTTACGTAAGCGTCGTCCGCCAAATGGTGCACGTTGACCCACGGGGCGGCGCCCAGCTCGTTGCACAGGCGCACCATGTGCTCAAACGCGGCGCCGCCTGGGGTTGGAGGGGAGAGGACGGGAGAGGAGAGGGCGTGGCATGCATGTGGGCGCCAGCCAGCGTGTCGGTTAACGGGGCGCCGTTGTGCGCGCGCACATGGCAGGTGCAAGCGGTGCGATCTGCGTACGCAAGGCCGAGAAGGGCGCGGCCGCCCCAAAACAGGCTGTGAGCACCCACCCGCGCGCGACTGAGTGTCCTGGTCCGGGCGCGTGCGGTCCGACCAGGCCGGCAGCGTCTCGGTGTTGGTCTTCAGCCAGCCCGCAAACCGCAGGACCTGCGCGGGTGGGCAGGGCGGAGGCAGCGTGATAAAAGAGCGGCACCGGCCAGCACAGGATGTGGGCAATTTGGGCATAACAGGTGGTGCGCTTGCACTCCGAAAAACAGGCAAGACATCCAAACAGCACCAAAGCAGGCACGTCTTTGCCTGCCACAAGTCGACCAGCCTCTCCTGCATGCAAGCAATGACACACAGCCCGGGCCGCACCGAGTAGCGCTCGAGCGACTTGAGGTAGTGGGGGTGGAAAACCTGGCGGCCGTCGAGGGCATCGAACCCGGGCTGGTAGATTCTCAGGTTCCGCAGCGGGTTGGCGGGGTTGGTGGCCTTGAGGACGATCCAGATGCCGTTGTCCCCACAATATGCTGCCCCAGTGGCGGCGCAAGCCAGGTCTGCTGTTGGGGTGAAATCGAATTCGACCCTTCCCTTTGCAGCGGAGGCGACCTGGGGTTTGGAAGGGTCACGGGTTTCAGTGCTCATTCTGCCGTGGTGCCTTGAGGCCTTCAAAGAGCACAAACATGCGCATGCTCGGACTCACAGGGGCGTGCATGGCGGGCACAACAGAGCGGCCATGCACGCTGAAGCAGCCATGCATGCGTATGGTGCATGGCGCTGCCCCCCGGCGCGTTAATTACGGGCGACCCACCTTTGCGTCGAAGCCGAAGGAGAGCACGCCGTCGCCGTCGTAGAGCGCGACGTAGCGCCCCGGCATCGCGTGGTACAGAACGTTGCGGCTGGTCAGCTTGTGGGCCACCTGAGGGGGGGCAACGTGTCGGCGATAGACATATTAATGTTGGAAGTGGTGAGGGAGTGCGGCTGGTCAGCTTGTGGGAAACCTGGGGGGGCAGCGAGTTGACAAAGTGATTGATTGGAAGTTGGAAGCGGGGAGAAATGAGGCTCGTCAGCTTGTGGGCGACCTTGCCAGGTGAAAAGGGGTCGTCTCGCGAGCGGGGTAGAGAGGGGCAGGGCGCGGCTGCGAGTGCAGGGCGCTCCCATAGGGGTGCTGCCCGCAAGGCCCTTCACTGATCGCTTTGGTGCAAGGCAGGGCAGCCGGCTGAAGTGGCCCCAGGGGCCGCGAATCACCATGTCGGTCGGCAGCGAGAGCGGGAAGCCGGAGGGGCCGACAGTTAGGGTGTCGCCCGTGTTGAACGGCCCCGGGGCGTTGTCGCTGCGTGGGGTTGTCGACGGGTGGGGGGGGCATCGCTCAGAGGTGGGGCAGCCAAGGGACGTGCGCCCCGCTCGCCCGCGCACAGGCAGCCCGGGGCGCCGCCCCCGGCAGGGCGCCGCCAGGGCCAGGAGGGCCGACGAGCCCACATCGGGCGCCCCTAGGGGCGCAAAGAGAGCGAGGAAGCTTCCTGCCGGTCGGAGGCTTCCCTTCCCAAGGCTCACGTGTCGGGCGCCCACTGCGTCCACCACTCGCTGCTGTGCTTCAGGACGTCCGTGAACACCCACTCGGTGGTCTGACGGGGGGAGGCCGTGAGCAGGGTGATGAGTTGGTGAGTGGGCGGGTGGCTGGGCGGATGGCTGGGTGTCTGTGCGCCGGGGGTTGGAGAGCTGTTCGCAGCTCCGCGGGCTGTTGATAGCAGGATTTTCAGCGCCCCCGCCCGCGCCCCGTCTTGGCGCGCCCATGCCAGGGCCACTCAGTACTCACCCAGTAGCTGATGGCAGCGAGGTTCATTCCGATGGGCGAGCCCGAGTTGGGGCGGCTGGGCAGGAGAACGTCGCACGCAGCGCCGCCGTAGCCTGCCATTTTGTTGGCAGGGGGCGCGGGCGGCAGGGAGCGCAGGGGAGGGCTTGAGCACGGCCGTGCAGGCAGGAGCAGGGTTGCAGGGCTCCAACAGCAGCCTGCACGTTGTCAGGTGGTGGCAGAGACCGCGTGCATGCCGCATCAAACCCGCCCGCGCGCGCCCCGGTGCCCTGTCAGTCGCCCTCACCTGCGAAGCACTCGCATCTGCCGTTGTAGCACGTCCCCCACTTGCACGCCGGCGCGCAGCCGCACTCGCCCGGCGCGATACAAGGCGCGCCGTTGGTGCAGCCGTCGCACTCGGGCTCGCAGCCGGCGGGGCCGAGCTTGAAGCCGGCGTCGCAGAGGCATTTGTTGTCGGATCCGCACACGCCGTGGCCGTTGCAGCCACAGTCGATTTCGCAGGCGGTGCCGTTGTACCCTGGGTAGCAGGAGCACACGCCCTTGTCGATGCAAGCGCCGTTCCAGTTGCAGTCGTTGGGGCTGCGGCGGGCGGTGTGGGAGGCGGGCGAAGAGCCCCCCCGGGGGGGGTGAGGGCCATTAGGGAGCGAGTATTGCGCGCGCTTTGAAGGAGGCCAGCGCACTCGCAATTGCCAGCATGGCGCCGCCTTGGACGTCCCAGCTGGGGTTTGGGGGCGCTAGCGAGCCCGCCAAGGCTTGCCATGCTGAACCAACCAACCTTGCCTTGGCTCTGTGTCGCCCCCTCCCGCCTCCCAACACCTCACGCAAGCAGCGCGCGCGCGCCCCCCTCACCAAGAGAAGATTGAGCAGGCCTTGCCCCGGAAGCCGGGGGAGCAGGTGCACGCGAGCGTGCGGGTCGAGCCGACGACTGAGGCGACATCGCAGGTGCCCTGCATGAAGGTGCACTGGTAGCCGCAGGTTGAGGTGTCGATGAAGACCTGAAGCGGTTTGCGAGGGGGAAAGGGGCAAGGGGAGAGGGCAAGAAGGTGCACTGGTAGCCATTGGTGGAGGTGAAGGCCTTCTGTGGGCGAAGTTGCAGAGGGAGAAAGCCGCAGCAGGCGTCCGCTGGCGCAGCATCAGTTGTCCTTGCAACGCGAGAGCCCTGCGCCCCTCGCCCCTGCCGGGAAACGCGCCCAGCCGCGCCGCACCTGCTGCGAGCAGTCCGCGCCGGTCCAGCCGGCGTAGCACGAGCACGCGGTCCCGGCGCACGTGCCGTGCCCGCTGCAGCCCGCGGGGCACGGCGAGTCGCCGCCCGCGCCGCCGCTGCCGCTTCCTGGCGCGCAGGTGCTCGCGTTGGCGGCGATCCAATCCTTTACGGCCTGGAGCTTGGGCGCGGTGGCCGGGTTTTGGTCCATCCATTCCATGAGGCCCCAGCTGCCGTACTTGCTGTAGGGTGACACCGATGAGTAATGGTTGAGGAGGGTGACCCCGGCGTCGCGGCTCGCCGCAAGGTAAGACTGGGAGAGGGAAGGGGAAGGGGGCAGAGAAAAGGGGGAGGGGCAAGGGGGGACGTGGTGTGACTGGTGCTCGGCTGAGGGGGAAGTCCCGCAGGCCGCATCCGTCCTGGGTGCGGTGGTGGTTGGGCGGGGGCATGCACACGGCAGGGCAGCAGAGCAGGGAGATGGAGGAATTGCGCCAGATACGGCTTTTGTAACGGCTTCACGCAAGCATTGGTGCAAGTCTGGCAAGAAGTGGCTGTGAAGACTGGGCCTCACCATGTACAGCTTGTACATGCCGCCGTCCCGGTTGGCCTGCGGGTGACACGGATTCCGGTGTTGGGTTGGGTTGGCTTGGCCTGGGTTTGTTTAGCTGTTGGATGCAAGGCGCGCGAGTAAAGCCATGCATCGCCCCACGCCCCACACGGGCCGAGAGCCAAGCCCAGCCCGCCGGGCAGGGCGCAGCAACAAGGCACCAAGGCGCCGCCTCCCCGCCCGCACCACCCTCGGTGTGGCCCAAGCTGGCACCTCACGTTTATCGGGAAGGGGTTGTCGGCCGCGAGCCCCTGGCCGCCCTCGTACGCAACGAGGGGCTTGCCATACTTTTGGCCGATGGCAGCGTGGGCCTGCATATACCCAACCGCCTTTGTGATCTGAGGAGGTAAGAGGGGGAAAGGAAAGGAGGGAAGGAGGGGGCCACCGGTGGTCAGGGGAGGGTTGGGGCTGCAGGCGTGTGCAGCAGCAGAAGGAGAGGCTGCGCTTGCGCCTGCCGGCGCTGGCAGCGGCAGCAGGAGTGGTGATGCGGCTGAAACGGGGCCAAGCCTGTCGCCTTGCGCCGACGTAAAATGCTTGCCGCCTGGGCGCACTGGAACACACACGCATGCTTGCACAACCCCAGGTGCACCTCTGCGACCATAGTTTGGTTCATAAAGGTGTCCAGGCTGGTGTCGCGGGTCGCCACAAAGGAACCAAAGTAAGGTGCGATCGCCAGGGCGTCGATGGAGGAGGTTGCGTTGCTGCTCGGGGGTTGCCAAAGGCGAGGGCGGGAGTGGGGGTGTAACCGATAGCGTTTGGCAAGGATTAAAAGGGCAACGGTGCCGGCGTGCCGCTCGCAGCTGAAGGCCACCGCAAAGTCAACCCTGGGCCACCACCCTGGCCCCCCCTTCTGCTCCTCACCGGCACTTCAAAACCTTGTCGCTGGTGATGGGCTGGACCCCCTGGCCCTGCGCGACCACAACCACCCGGGCCGCGTCTGCCCCGAAGACGTCCTTCCAAACTCGGGACAGCACCTTGGTCCGCTCTGAGTAGTAGCAGAGGCGGGCCTGCAGGGCGGAAAGTGGGAAGTGGCCAAAGGCGGGGTTGCAGCTTGTTTTTGTGCAGAGCGGATCCGAGGCACAACGCTGGGCGCGGGCGGCCGAGCCTGCCCTCCCCTCTGCCATGCCCGCTGCATCCAGGAGCCATGCCAAGCCCCTGAACCGCCAATCCTGCGCACGCGCAGGGCTGCCCGGTCCCCGTCTGCGCGGGCCCCTGCGTGACCGGCCTGACTGGCGGCTCGCCGGCCCCCGTTTCACCCACCTCGTTGGTGGCGCCGCCATACCAGGCATTGCCCTCCTCGTTGTATCCGAGGCGCACTCCCTCGGCCTGCGCGAACTTGCCAGCTGGGGGCGGGAGGGGGAGCGGGGCGGCCGGGAGCGCAAAAAGGGGAGGTCCGAGGCTGAGTTTGCAAAGCTGCTTGCTGGTGTCGGGGCTGAGGCTGCCATCCCCTACGCAGCACGCCGGCACCAAGCTGCCCCTGAGACCCGCCCCCCCCCCCAAATGCTCACCAGGGAAGCCGGTGTGCCAGACCTGCGTTGGGCCATGAGGGGGGGAGTGGCGGCGGCGGTGTTTGCAGGCCGCAGGCCCCCGGACCCACGACCCTGAACACAAACGTGCTCAGCCGGGCAGACGATCGGGCGCGGGGTGTCAGTGATGCGATTATGCTGCCCCCTCGTCAACTCCACCCACCTCGTTGGCCCACTCAACGTAGACCTTGACGTCGGGCCGCAGCGTGTCCTTCACCTGCGCGGAGCAAGGCGCGGGCAGAGAGGCCGCAGCCAGGCGTTTTGGGCACACGGCAGAGTGGCGTCTTCACGCCTAGTGCTTTCCGCCACAGATGCAGTGTACGCGCCGATGGCAGCGATGCTATGGCATGAGTAACCTATCTATCTATCTACGCGCGCGCAGGCGGGGCGGGGCGCACCTGCTGGGCGAAGGCGCGGGTGTAGGCCTCTGTGGCCGTGTAGTACATGCTGAACCAGGGGGCGGCGCCCACGTGGTTGGCCAGCTGGACCTGAGAGGGGGATTTGGGGGGGAAGGGAGGGGAGGAGGAATGGGGGGAGGTGCCATGTGGCTCAGCCTTTTCAAGACACCCCCCCGGGCTGGTCAGATCCGCCATCCACCCCAACCTGAACCCCTCACCCCCTGCCACGGGCCCTCACCATGGTTTCCAGCGGCACGCCGCCGAGGTTGGCCGCACCCGGGCAGTCCGGACACCCTACCTTTCACCTCCCTGCCCCCCCCACCCGCCCCCTCTCAGGCCCTCACCATGGTTTCTAGCGGCACGCCGCCGAGGTTGGCCGCGTAGGAGCGGTCCCCGGGCGTGGGGCGCTGGTCCCAGCTAACCGGCAGGTCCTGGGCGTTCGCCTTCATCCAGTCTTGGGTCAAAGAGTTTCGAGGGTATGGAGGGGGAGTTGGGAGCTTGTAAACCTTGCGGGGGCAAACAGGCATCTGAGCGTGCCTAACGAAGGACCTTCACCCAAGCACCCTAGCACCCAAGCACCCCATACTTTGAGCGCCGTGCCCCCACGGCCCCCCCTATCTCGGCCCCCCCCCTTTCACCCACCCATGAAGCGAATGACGCCAAAGGGCGCCAGGAACGACAGCAGCATGGGGTGGAACGGCAGGGCCGCGCCTGCGTCTGGGTCGACGCCCGGCATGAGGACGCGGATGTTTCTCACAGGGTCGTCGGGGTTGGTGCGCTCCACCTGGCGGCGGCAAGGGTGATTCCAGGCACGCGGGTGCGTTCATTAGGGCGCGGGGCCAAATCAAGCAAGGCAAGATGCAAGGGGGAGGCAGCCAGAGCAGCGAGCACGCGGGGTGAGCGCCGTCAGCGCGTGCGAGCACAAACGATCGACCACCAATCGGCTCCCTACGGCTCCCTACGGCCTCCGCCCACACTTCCCATCGCGCGCACACACCGTAAGGTACAGGCCGTTGTTGCCCCCAGTCGAGGGCTTCAGGTCGACCTCCGCCCGCCCCGCCCCCAGCTGGCGGGCCTGCGTCACGTCCATGCTGAAATCAACAATGCCATCCCCCTCCCAGGTGACGGTGTAGGTGCCTCCGGGGATGTGGGCCTGGCCAGAAAGGGGCGGGGGCAAGGGCAGGAGCGCTGATTGGGGCAGGCAGTGCCAGCGCTTGCAGGCGCGGCTTTGCGTTGAGGGCGCGCCGCGCGCCCCCAAACACACAAACCACGCCCATCCCGTCATTTCACCCACCATCCACTAGGCCATCCCAACGCTTGGACAAAACACACCCAACCAGCCCCCCCCCCAAACACAACCACGCGCCTGCAGGTCGCGAATCATCATGGTGCCGGCCTTCTCCCCGGGGTTCAGCCGCTTGACCCAGCCAGAGGCGTCCACCGACACGCCGGCCGTGTTGCCCCAGCCGCCGCTGCCGTCGTAGTACTGGGGGTGGGGGTCGAGTGGGGTGGGAGGGGGTGGGGAAGGTGTGGGCAGGGCGGGGGTCATAAAGTTGTGTTGCCCCAGCCTCCGCTGCCGTCGTCGAACTTGGGGTGGAATCCGGCGGTGGCGCAACAGTGACGGGTGCCAACTTGGGGCCGTCGCCTGGGCCCGGTGCCCCATCCCAGCACGGCCAACCCCCCACCTGCAAGATCCAGGCGCGGCCGGTCTTCATCACTGCGGGGCGCACGCGGCGGGGTGGCAGGGTTAGACGTCAAGCGGCGGCGTCGTGCGGAGGGGTCGGGCGGCTCTGATAGACACAGATCCAAGCGATCCTGGGGCAGACGCCACTCGTCCCCCAGCCCCGTCTCCGCCCGGCCCCCGGCCCGCGCCCACCGTCTGTGAAGGTCCAGGAGTGGGCCCAATCCGAGAGGCCCTGCAGGTTGATGCCCACCGCGGCGTTGCACTCGTTGGGGCGCGAGGTTTTCACGTCGCAGGCGGCGCCCTTCCAGCCGGCGTAGCACACGCACGCGCCCTGATGGCGGGGCGGGGCGGGCCAGGAGGGAGCAAAGAGGCCTCTGGTGCAGGCGCTTTCCGCTCAAACAGCGCTTGCCCCAGCACCGTTGCACAGACTCCGCACCCCTCCGCACGCCCAACCGGCGACGCGCCGCGCGCACCTTGGCGCACGTCCCCCACTTGCACGC
>VIYE01000024.1:0-19959 GCA_008037345.1 Messastrum gracile | reverse complement strand
CGGCGGCAAGGGGCCGGGTGGCGGCAAGGGCGGGCGCGAGATATCGGGCTTCCCCGCGGGCATGCTGCGGGACCAGACGCTGAGCGAGCACGCTGGCGTCACGTGGCCCGCCATCGTCGTGGGGGCAGGTGCGCGGCGGCGCGGCAGTCTGTCGCCTGGGAAGGGGCTCACGCCCGCCGCAGACCCACGCGCTGCACGTAGGACTGGCCTGGCGCTTGCGTTGTCACACAGTTTGCCTCCTCGCCGCAGTGCTCTCCTCGTTTTCTGGTGCATGCTGCGCCACGCTCGCGAGGGGGCTCGCGCTGCGCACGCGTCATCGGGCCCCGCATTCACCGCCGCCCCCCTTGCCTGCGCAGGTCTCAAGGCTCGCAGCGTGACGCTGCTCCCGGGCGGCCCACGGGACGACAGCCTCGTTCCGGCACCCGGGGCAGCCGTCGGGGCCAAGGCGCCTGCGCCGGCGGGCCCGCTCGCGGCGCCCGCCCCTGCCCCGTCGCTCGGCCCCCCGGCCAAGCCGCCCGCTGCCCGGCGGTTTTCGGGTGCGCAGAGGGGGGAACTAGGCAAGCAGCGCAGTCTGGGCGAGCAGGGTGCCGTCGCCTGAGCCGCCCGCCATGGCCAACAGGCGACCATAGGGCTGCGCTGCTGCTTGCTTTCTCTGATGACTCCTCCCCCGCCCCCTCCTCAACCGCAGACACGGGTACCTCGGCGCTGCGGCCGCCGTTACCGCCGCAGCGCAGCCGCCTCGGCCAGCCGCCGACGCCGACCCAGGCGGGGCAGCAGCAGGCCGCCGGGCACGCAGCCGTGGCGCAGCCCGCGCAGAGTCCGTTTGCGGGCGGGCCCCTCGCGCCGGTCGCGTCGCTCGGGCCGTCGTCGTCGCTGGACGTGGATATGGCCGACGAGGGCCCACTGTAGCTCAGCCCGGCACGCATGTAACCAAAGGAAAGCAAGGAGCACGAGGGGAGCCGGCCGGGCTGGCTGACTGCTCTGGTGCCCGCCGCGCGCGGGCCTTGATGCGGGCGCCGCAGACCTGGCAGCAGGCCCAAGCCCAGCGTCGTGGTGATGCTGCTGTTGGTATCTCAAGAGTCTCGCAGTTGTGAATCATTAGCACGCCGGAGAAGCCAGATCGGTCACGGCGCGGTTCTGGGTTTCAAATCCACCACCTCGATCAGCGGTTGCTCCCATGCTGCGGAATAGGTCGGGCTACACCAGGCTCGACACCGGGGACCAGGCGAGTGCTGGGCGGTCCGCACGGCGCACACTTCTTTCGCCGCTGCTGCCGCCGGTGCTGCGTGTCAAAGCAGCCGTCAGCACGGGTGCACAACCCACGAGCCAAACCGACCGCTTCCACGGCTTGCGCCACCGCTCGCAGGACTGGCACCAGGAGGAGGCGCTGCGGTTTGAAGCGCCGCCCGAGGAGGTGCCCTGGGGCTCGGTAGCGCTGGCGCTGTTCCTGGCGGTGTTTGGCGCGGCCTCGTTCGTGCTGGCGTGGCTCCACTTCACGCAGCAGCTGTTTGGCAAGGAGCAGGCGGTGGGCCACGCCGGGGCAGGCTGGACTGGGGGAGGGGGGCTTGGAGCCTGTTCAAACCGCAGGCTTGCGCTGATGTGGGCTCACGCGAGCGAGCACCTCGACGGGCGCAGCGGGCTGTCGGCGCAGCAGGCTGCGTTCAACGACGGGGCGCGCGTGCGTTGCCATGCACACAGCATTTGCTGGCAGCAACGCCCCTCTCCAACATGGCAGAGTATAGAGGCGGCGCCCAGGCTCCGTGTGCCCGCCCTTTCCCACCCTCCCACACACACCTTGCACGCCTGCCCCGGCACGTGCGCCCACACCCCCCCTTGCAGGAGATTGGTTTTACGGTTGTGGGACTCATAACGTTCCTGCCAGGTGTGGGCCTGGGCGCACGCGCCACAGTCAACCGGGCCGGCGCGCCCGTGGGGAGGAGTGGGGGTGTTGAGAGAGCGGTGTGCGTGTATGTGTGGAGGGGGTGGGGCGCGGGGGGCTGGATGGGTGTAGGTGGTTGGGCACATTCGTGTAACGTTTGTCTGGTCTGCTGGTGGTTGCGCCTGCAAGCTCGCCCAACAACCTTCTGGCCTCGTGCTCCCGTGCAACCTTCAGTTTCCCCCCTGCCCCCCCAACCGCGGGCCCCGCCAGGCGCGTACCACTCCTACATAGCCTACTGCTGCTGGCGACGGGTGCCGGGGTACCGATGGAGCGACATACCGCAGTACTGACGCCCTTGGGGCGGCCGGCACGCTTGATGAACTCAATCCCCACAAATGTAATGCACGTCCCGCTGGCAAGCTTGGTCGACATGTTCTAAGACGTTGGGTGTGCGCGATGCCTGATGAAGCAAACAAGCAGGAAACAAAGGATGCAGCAAGCACGCAGCCACGATGCAGAAGACGCAGACCGACTGCAGACCACCGCAGCGCTGCCGCCAGGGTGACAAACGTGGCCTGTATCGAAATTTGTGCTGCAGATGCACCACTTCCATCAGCGGCAGCTCAAATACTGCGCACCCACGGGTCAGCGGCCGCTAGGGTTACCGCCCTGGTGCCGCCTACCCACGCCAAACGCTGCTTTGCAAGCCGCGCGCCCGGCGCATTGCGATTTTAAGACTACCCCGCACCCGCTCATCGGTCAAAGGCCCCGTGAGTGCACGTGCTGATCTGCCCTTGGCGATCATGGCCCGCGGGCCTCTGCTGCTGCTGGTGACGTTGCTGGGGCTGCTGCTCGCGGGCTGCGGCGCCGCGGCGCGCCCCACGGCCTTCAGCGCGGCCGACGAGGAGCGGGCGGTCACGGCCCTGGTGAAACAGGCGGCGGCCGCGGGCAAGCGCCGCACGGGCGACGGCGGCTACAAGCACACGGGTGAGCGGCCACGGCTGGAGCTGCCACCCGGCAACGGACGCCGTACGAGCACCGTAGGCGGCCGGGGAGGGGCGTGCGTTCGCTCAGCCGCAACAGCGTGACCTGGCTGACGCCACCATTCGGCCCCCATCCACCGCTGCAGAGCCCATCATCGGCATCCTGACGCAGGTGCAGGGGGCTGGCCTTGCTGGGTCAAAGGGGGGCGGGCCCGGCGCCTGTCCTGTTTTAAGCACATGGGCGCGCGGCTGCGGCAGGGGGGGTTCATGGCGCCCTTCACGCCGACTGCTCAGCTAGCGGCCCCTGAACGAACCTGCCTCCCTGGCCACACATCCCTGCCTTGACCGAGTGACCCAACCTTGCCTGGTCCTGCCGCCCCGCCGCCTCTCCACCTGCTCCGCCACAGCCCTGCAGCGACTGCCCGGGCAAGTGAGTCATGCTCGCCCCCGTGCTCGCGACAGGAATGCGCACGGTCATGCTGGCTGGCAGGGGCTCTGCAGTTATACTCTGGCTGACTGTGTTGACGGCAGTCTCAGCTCTGCTCAATCGCATGTGTGTTGCCAGGTCGCCCCCGCCTTCCACTCCCAAAGCCCGAACACCCTTCAGCGCTCGTCTCAATTCGCCTCGACTCGCCACCCTCGCCCAACCCTGCAGGAGCTACATTGGTGCCAGCTATGTGAAGTGGGTTGAAGCCGCTGGCGGCCGCATCGCGCCCGTGCGGTGCGTGCCCGAGGGCGCGGCTTTTGATGGGTGGCGGCGTTCGATGGGTTAGGGTGGGCGATTGAGGCGGTGGGCAGCAGGGCTCATGCCGAAGAAGCCCCATGTGTGGCCATCAGAGAGCATTGCTGGGCTGCAGCAGGCAGGCAGGTGAGCGTGCGCATGCGCCTGGCTGTATACCCGCAAGGCACCCTAATGCCGCACCTTTTCAACTGCCTCCCATCCCAGGTTCTACGCCTCTGACCGCGAACTGTACCGCCTCTTCAAGAGCATCAACGGCCTCATCTTTGCGGTGAGGAACCGGCGCCCCCTGCGAGCAAGGGCGGCGTGAAGGCTGGGTGGGAACTGGACTGCCGGAGCAGTCCAAGCTACAGCGCTAGGGCAACGCTCAACACGGCCGCTGCCCTGTCAAATCAGGCCAACCCCTGCACTCCCAGGCCTAGGGCAGTGGACCGGCTCCGTCAAAGCCTTTTCCCCCCTTCGCCTCCTGAACCGCCGGCCCGACCGCCTGCTTACCCCGCGCTCGCCCCTGCAGGGTGGCCTCACGTGGCTGTGGCTCGACTCGCCCTACGTCATCACCGCGCGCAAGCTCTTCAACTGGGCGTGAGCCTGCCTTTTGGGCGGGGCGTGTGCGGGGGGTGGGCGCTTGCTGGCACCATGCCCTGGTGGCCGACCCACGACCAAAACTTGAGACGCCTTGCCCATCCCTCTCAACCGACAACGCACCCGCTGCTCACCCGCATCCCCAACCCATCTCACCCACAGTGTTGAGGCGAATGATGCGGGTGATCCCTTCCCGGTGAGAGCCTGCGGTGGGGGGTTTGGGTGGTGGGAGGGCGCATCATGCCGCAGGGTCCTCGTCCGCAGCTGCACGGCAATCCTTCTGCCCACGCCCTTGCCCTTGCCCTAATGCTGGCTTGACGCCGGTTGTCCCTCCCTGGCGCTTGGCAGATCCATGGCACTTGCCTGGGCTTCCAGCTGCTGCACATCCTGGCGTCCAACGTGTCCCGCAACACGCTGCTGGTGGAGACGGACTCGGTGGCGCACGCCAGGTGTGAAGGGGGGCAGCGTGGGGCGGGGCTTGCGGGCCGGTCAGGGCGTGCTTGGCTTTGGTTGAGTCAGGGCCTTGAAATGTGGGTGCAGCTGCGCAAGGGCAGAGGGCCACGAAGCACAATGAGAGGGGTGTACTGCGGCGGTCACCAAGCCGAGAGCATTCAGGCAGCATGGCAACTCGCAGCCCTTTACGCTTGTGCTGGGCGGCCTGGCTCAACGCTTTTGCTGGTTCCATTAAAAGACTCACTGTTGCCTCCTCGCAATGCCCGCTTTCCCCCGTCTGCACAGCACACTGATGTTCACTCCGGCCGGCCTGAAGTCCCGCGCCTGGAAGGACCTGCCAGTGAGTTGTACATGTACAGTTGTACATGTACATGGGGTGGGGGGGGGAGGGGGGCTGTCAGCAAAAGTTGCGCGCTGAGCCAGTCAGCGCGTGCACCCGGGTACCGCATGCTCTCTGACCCACCTGCGATGCAGGAAACCCCTTGCCCTCCTCCCAGACACCCCTCAATTACTTTTGCCGTTCAACGCCTGTCCCCCCTGCGAAGGATGACCTGCGTGTCAAGCTCGAGGACCCCACCCAGAACATTGCCATGGAGGTCTGAGGGGCAGGGGGGGCTCCCGGAGCAGAATGTAGGCAAGAGTGGGGCCGCTGGCCTGGCGTCCCCACGGCTGGCTGCCTTGCAACCCCCCAAGGCTGAGACCGCCATCACAAGCTCTGCAACCCGCAGCCGATCACCCTGCCGCAATGCCGACTCCCTTCTGTCACACCTCCTCCCCCCTTCTGTTGTCGCCGCTGCCGCCTGTGCTGCGCCGCCGCCCCCTGCTCACCCAATGGGCGCCTCGTTGCCCCAATCGCCCCCAACAGAACCACGAGTACGGCATCCCCCCCTCCTTCTACAAGCGCTGGCCCATCCTGGACAAGTGGTTTGACGTCCTGACCACCTCAAAGGACCGCAACGGCACCGAGTACATCTCGACTATCGAGGCCAAGAAATACCCCTTCACCGGCACCCAGTGGTGAGGCTGGGAGGGCGGCTGCCTTCCACAAAAATGCCAATAATGGCAACGCAGCAGAAGCTGGGAGCCTCCAGACCAACCAACCGGCCCCACGCCAACACCGCTGCCACCGACCCCGCTCCTACCAATAGGCACCCCGAGAAGCCGACGAGCGAGTTTGGCATGGCCGAGGTGCCCCACACCCTGGACGCGGTGCGCGTAGGCCAGCACCTCGCCAACCGCTTCGTCGACACCGCCAGGTGACCGCCCAAAGCCGGGGCCCTGACCGGGCACGCAACCAGCGCCGTGCCCTCCCCTGCTTTGGCTGCTGGCGCATGCGCTGACCTTTGCGCTGTTACCAGTAATGGGACACTGGGCAGCGCCACTCTGTGTTTGGCCATTAGCCCGTTCGAAACTGTACTCTGCTGGCTGATGCGTCAGTACAACCCAAGGGAACAGCCACAACCCTGTTCGCCCCATCCTCCCGCTTCCTCCGCCCACACCTTGCTCTCGCCCACACCTGACCCGCGCGCGCCCCGCAGGTACAGCAGCCACGCCCCCGAGAGCCACGAGGAGGAGCTGGCCCTGCTCATCTACTCCACGCCCCCCGTGTTCTCCGCGCGCTTCGAGGTGGGAAAGCCTACGCGCAGCGGTCGACGAGGGGGAGGGAGGCAGGGCGGAGAGGGGAGCGGTCAATGCTTCCAGACCCTTGTGCAACTCATCTTTTGCTGCGCTCACTGCTTCCACCACCCTCGCCAAACAACCTACACTCGCACATGTGTATACACTTGATTACTCACAGACGATGGCGGAGGTGGGTCGTGCATGGGAGGGGGGGAGCAGGGCTGACACGGCATAAGGAAAGGGAATCTGGGTTGAAAGGGCTTGCCCATTTTCGGGCACGAGACCCCCTTCATCGGTTGGCACCTGGATCAATGTGCACTCTCGCCCGTGCCCCTGCCCATCCCACCGCATCCACTTATGTGTCGTCAACCAGGATAACTACGATGGGTGAGTTCATGCACTGAATAGGGAGGGGCCAGGGGTTGGGTTGGTCATTCTGCAGCGCTACTTCGCACCGCTGCTCTTGGACCGCTCCTGCCTGCCTGCTGCTGGTCTTGTCTTGTGGACTGCTAGCATTGTATCGCACCCACAAACCGCCTTTTCTCCACACATCTGTGCCGCACGCATGTGTCTACGACCTTACACCGATGCACAGGCCGTACATGGTGAGCAAAGACTGGTGGAGTGGGCGATGGGGTGGCACGTGGGCGAGGTGCATGCGTTGCTTGTGGGTGCATGGTCTTTGGGCGGACGTGATTGTTTGGCTGCTCAACTGGCCTGGTGCGCTGCTGCTTGTGTGCATGTGGTCGGTGAGCCTGCCATCAGGCTGGCAGCGCCGGCTAACCCGCCCGACGCCTGAACCTGCCCGTTGCTGTCCGCCGCGAAGCCGTTCGCGGAAGGGTGCTTCTTTGTGTGTGTTTGTGTTTGTGTGTGTGTGTTTGTGTGAGTGCGTGTGTGTGTTTGTGTGTGTGTGTTTGTTTGTTTGTTTGTTTGTTTGTTTGTTTGTTTGTTTGTGTGTGTGTGTGTATGTGTGTGTGTGTGTCATCAACTGCTGTCCAACCAGATCGGTCTTTCAGCAGTCTCACTACACCGGCTTCCCTGCTTTCCCCCTCCCATGTGGCCTCCTGACCAACAACCCGCCCTTCGCTCGTCTCCCCCATGGCGGCACGCCCCGACAGACTTATTATTTTGATAGCCCCCGTAAGCCCCCGTCCGGCCCGGACGACGACGAGCACGAGGGCGGCGGCGACCCCGACCCCGTGCCCAGCAACACGTGGGGCGGCCTCTTCCGGCGCGGCAGCAGGGCCGCCGCAGCTGCCGCCAAGCGCCGGCCGGCCCGCACATGAGGGATGGCAACCAGGCGGGTGGCACCAGCTCAAGAGTTCCAAGCTAGCACCTGCGCCACCACGCCACAGCTGGCAATTGCCCTGCCGGGCCGCGCACACGCGGAGGAGCGGGCTCAGGCCTGGCGCCAGCGTCGGCCGCAAACCTGAACCAACCGGCGAGCTTCTCGACTTGATATCGGGCAAGAAGATGGCGTCTGAGCGTGTATTGCGCCGCCACGGCCGCGCCGCTGACAGCCGCTTGGCAAACGCAAGCACCTCCCCAAACCCACGATGGCGCCCCACCTGCATTGCTTCGCACCCACCGCAAAAAAACGCAAGTGCCTGGGCCTTGGCTTCAAACGCATCGACCCACGCGTGCGTCTGTCTTCTCAGTTGCGCCGGCCATCCATCCGGTTCTGTCGCGTGCCCGGCCCATGCCCTGAACTGTTACAGTTAAGGCGCGCCCCTGGCAGCAGGCCCGTCCACCAGTCCGCGAGCCTACGGCTGCGTTGGACCTGCCTGCTTCTCGGCCGCCGCACGCGGGCAGGCCCCGCCACTTGCCCGCCCCACTAATTGGGGGTGGCGCGCGAGCACACACTTGTAACCGGCTGGACAGCACCAACAGCCTCTGGATGGACTGCGCCCACAAGGCATGTGCAGGGGCTGCCATGCGTGGCGCTCCCGGTTGCGGGTTTCATGCCCCCCCGCGAAAGACTCCTGCAAAAAGGCTGTGGTCTACGCCTCGAAAGTACAACCACACTGTGCTCCACCCCGCTCCAGGTCGCCCGCCCGCCCCAGTCCGCGTGCGCACCGGCCGTCGACGACGAGGGGTGGAGTCAACCGGCGGGCAGCTTCCGCCCGCCTGGCCCGGCGGCGGCCACCACTTGCGGCCCCGCGCCCTCTCGCAGCCCAGTTCAGTTCCAGTCTCCCGTGCTCATCGCCCAGCCCCAAGCGGGGCGCTCCTAAGGGGCCCGTTTCGCCACCGAATAGATCGCGGCAGCGCCGCGCGAGGGGGGCGCCGCCGCCGCCGCCATGGCCCAGCAGCCCGCGACCTTCGGGGCGGTGGTGGGGCTGGTCAACAAGCTGCAGCAGATATGCACGCAGCTGGGAGACACGGCGGGGAACAGCATTCTGGTCGACAAGCTGAGCTCCATCGTGGTGGTGGGGGGCCAGGTGCGTGTCCGGGGCTGCCTCGTTGGGCATCGGGGCTGTGTGCAGCGATCAAAGGCGCGCAGGGGCGGCCTGGGGCCACGGCAGGCAGCACAAGGCACGGGCAACCGTGCTGGGTGCTCCCCGGAGCTGGCCCCCCAGACCGCGGATCTCTGCCGGGTTGTTGTGATCGATGCGTGGAGTCGCTCGGGGGTGGCCTGGGGCCGCCATGCGGCCCCCCGGCCTGTGCAGCAGCAGGTCCCCTGTGCGCGCCCGCCCTATGCACTGCACTGCACCCGGGGCTCCTGGCCCCTTCCCCGACGCCTCCCGCGTTGCACGGCACGCACGCAACCCCACGCAGTCCTCGGGCAAGTCGTCCGTGCTGGAGGCGGTGGTGGGGCGCGACTTCCTGCCGCGCGGCACGGGCATCGTGACGCGCCGCCCGCTGGTGCTCAACCTGGTGCACACGGAGGACGAGAAGGCGCAGGAGTATGGCGAGTTCATGCACAAGCAGGGGCAGAAGATCTACGACTTTGGTGCGGGCCGCGTGCGGGGCGCGTTGGGGGGGCTCGCGCGGCGGGAGCGCAATCGTGGGCGCAAACGCAGGCCGCTGGTGCATGTCATTTCGTTTCTTCCATACCTCCTGAGCGCCTGTGGCTGCTGTGTGGCTGTTGTCCTGCAGATGGGGATTGCTGGTGTGCCCGCACCCGCTGTGGAGGCGCGCACGGCTGTCGCGGCGACGGCACTCCCGCCTCGTGGCGCGTGTTGCAGACAGCTGACCCTTGGCGCCCCTCTGCTGCGCTGCTGCCTCCGCTGCTGTGTGCTCGCCCTGCTTGGGCCCGCAGAGAAGATCCGGCAGGAAATTGAGGACGAGACGGAGCGCCACCTGTCCAAGAGCAGCAAGGTGGTGAGCCCCATCCCCATCTACCTCACCATCTACTCCCCCGTCGTGCCCAACCTCACGCTGGTCGACATGCCCGGTGAGGGGCCCTTTGGAGGCGGGTGGGGGACTGGGGGTTGCAGGCTGGGTGCTCATGGCGGGCTGCTCAGCAGGGGCCGATGGCCTGGAGAGCGCCGCGCCGCTGGTGCTGCTCTCGGCAGGCGTGTGTGCGCAGCAGGTCAAACTCTATGTCGCAGCGCGGCGGGACGCGCGCAAGCGGCGGCGCATGAACGCAGCCGGCGGCGACGAGGAGCTGTGGAGCTCCCGGCGGAGGGCGCGGGCGCTTGACAGGGGACGCCGCGGCGGGCGTCTTGGCAGCAGCACAGGAGCGCGGCACAGGAGTTGGCTGCTGGCCTGCCAGTTGCAATGGCTGCGCCTGTGAGATGTGTGTGGCGGTGCATGCAGCACCCGCCTGGAGCGCAGCAGTTGCTGGTTCGTCTGCTGCGGAAGCCGTTTCGGCCCGGGCAGCACAGCAGGAGGTGTTGGTGCAGGCTTTCAGAGGACTGGACAGCAGTCTTCCCCCGCAGCGGCGGTGTGTCAGCGCTGACGAGCACTGTTTCAAAGCGAGCAGCAGCCCCTCGTGTTAGACCGCCTACAGGGCCAAAGGTTGGCGTCTTGGTTGCGGCCCGTGGAGCAGCGGTGCACAGGTGTGGTGGTGGCTTTGCATCGTCACCAGGTGTACTTGGCCTTGCCCAACCACACGACCTGTCCCCCGCACCCTTGCGCAGGCCTTACCAAGGTGGCCATCGAGGGCCAGCCCCAGAGCATCGTGCAGGACCTGGAGGACATGTGCAAGCAGTACATCAAGGCGCGTGCCCCCTGGAGGCGGGGGTGGGGTGGGGCAGAGCACGCAGTGGGGCCCGGCACATGTCGTGATTGTAAATCGCGACAGCTGCAGCACAGTGGCAGCAGGTGGCAGCGCCGGCCGTGCGCTACTTGTGCTGAGCCACGGCCCCTCATCAATCCCTCTCCCCTGCTTATCCGCACAGGGCGACAACGCCATCATCCTGGCGGTGTCCCCCGCCAATGCGGATCTTGCGACGTCGGACGCGCTGCGGCTGGCCAAGGAGGTGGACCCGCTGGGGGAGCGCACCATCGGCGTGCTCACAAAGATCGACATCATGGACAAGGGCACCGACTGCAGGTGCGCCTGCGTGGGCGTGTGCTTGCGTGCACGTGTTGGGGTTTCATTTGAAGGCCTGCTGCGTAGCAAGGGGCCGTTGTTGGGCCAGCCTGGGCCTAATGCATGGCAGCTGCGGGCGGCGCTTGTGCAAGCAGCGCGTGCAGGAGCGTGGCTGGCGGCACAGGCAGCATCAGGCTTTGCAGGTGGGCCCATGCGCCTTTGCACGATGCAAGGACGTGCAGCCGGAGGCAAGCATTGAACAGCAAGGCTGTCGGCACCCGGCTCCGCTTCCATACCTCCGCTGGCACAGCAGGTGATTCACCTGCACCCCTCCCCTCTCAACCCCCCGTGGCGCCCCTGCGCAGGGACATCCTCGTGGGGCGCAGCCTGCGGCTGCGCCACGGCTGGGTGGGCGTGGTGAACCGCGGGCAGGCCGACATCAACAAGAAGATGAACATGGCCGAGGCCCGCTCGCGCGAGGCCGACTTTTTCCGGGTGGGTGGGTTGGGTGGGTTGGTTGGATGGTTGGAAGGCTTTTTGGCAGCAGGTGCACGGCAATGGTCCAGCTGCGGGGATATGCAGCAAAGGCATAGGGCACGTGCCGACCAGCCGCAGCAGGCGCGAGTTGACGCTTAATACGTCTTTGTTCCTGTTGAGGCCCAACGTTTCATCTCCGCTGCCGACGCCCCCGTGCGCCCCCTCCCTCTCACAGTCCACGGAGGCGTACCGGGATCTGGACAACACGGGCACCACCTACCTCGCCAACAAGCTGTCCAACCACCTCATCGGGGAGATCACGCGGAAGCTGCCGGAGATCCAGTCCTATGTCGACAAGACGTGAGCGCGGCCGCCTGGGGGTGGGGTTGAGGGGAGGGTGCAGGGGGCGCTGCTCGCGGGGCTGACCGCCCTGGGGGCAACATGCAGGCTTTGCGGGCGCAGCTGACCAAGTGTCGGCCTGCCGCTGAAGGGAGCGCGCAGGGGCCCATTCCCCCCCTGCTCGCGCTGGACCATGGCGCCCTCACACCCTCGCTCATCGTTGCCCTTCCAACCCCCCTCGCCCCACCCGCCCAGCATCACGGACTACAAGTCTCAGCTCACCGCGCTGGGCCACGACGTCAGCGGCAACCGCGGCAAGATGCTGCACCTCATCCTGACGCTGTGCCAGAAGGTGGAGAAGGCCTTCACGCGCATCGTGGAGGGCGGCGAGGGCGGTGAGGCCCCGGCCTGCAGGCCAAAAACGGGACGGGCGGGCGAGAGCAGCAAGGTTGGAGGCCTGGTTGGGGGCGCCTCATCCTGGAATCTCCCTCGCAGGCAGGCCTGCCCTGCATGCCTTGATGCAAAGCTCAATTTACACCCCTCTAACTCAGCTTCCAACCTTGAACTGCTCACTCTGCTCACGCCAACCCTGACGCACGCCCACGCCTGGCGCCTGCCTGCCTGCCCCTCCCCCCCTACTCCCAGGCGGCGAGCGCATCCTGGAGGTGTTTGACGTGAAGCTGAAGGAGTCCATCTACAAGCTGCCGTTTGACAAGATCCTCACTCTCAAGAACGTGCGCAACACCATCAACGAGGCCGATGGCTACCAGCCCCACATCATCGCGCCCGAGGCGGGGTACCGGCGGCTCATCGAGGACGGGCTTAGCCTGCTGCGGGACCCCTGTGAGGACCGGGGGCACCACAGGGGCTTGCGCAGGGGTGGCGGGACAGGGCTTGAAGTGTGCGCGAGGGGCCCGCGCGGCGGTTGGCGGCTGCTTCGACTTCATCGCCTGCACTGCTTTGCATGCACTTGGCCTCCAGGCTTGCTGTTGCAGAGAGCCGACCCGCGGCCGGCCCCTGCTCACCCCACCCTCCGTCCGCCCCCGCCCCCGCCCCCGTGCCTGTTCCTCCTCTCCAGCGGCCAAGGCGGTGGACCAGACCCACCAGATCCTCAAGTCCATCGTGGCGGCCGCCATCAACGAGGTCCCCGAGCTGCAGCGGTTTGTCAACCTCAAGAGCGAGATCATCGCGCACGCGGCGGTCACGCTCGACAAGTGAGGGGAGGGGGGCTTCTCAGCAAGCGCCACGCCCGCAGAAGGGCGGTCCTGTGCCTGTCCTTCGAGGTTGCACATGTGGTGGTGGGCAAGCAGGCAAGGGTCTGGGCCCTGCATTGCCGTGCCTGCTCGCGCGCCTCGCGTGTGGGGCTCCTCGCAGGCCGATGATCCTGGCTCTTTTGCATGGACTGCCTCGGCCGTCGTTCGCGCTCCTGACACAGCACTCAACCCCCTCCCTGTTGCCGCAGGCTGAAGGAGTCCAGCGAGGGGACTGTGCGGACGCTGGTGGACATGGAGGGGTCCTACCTCAGCGCGAACTTCTTCCGCGAGATCGTCGCCGCAGAGTCCTTCAGCTACGACCCCAGCCGCCCCAAGCCCCAGTTCGTCACGCTCGCAGGTGCGCTCCGGTGCTGGGGAAGGGCAAGGGGTGGTCCTGCCCCTACGCGTGCAGCCATGTTGGGGACTTTGGTTGGGGCAGAAGGTTTGCTGAGCCCGTGCGCCCGCATGGACAGGACGCTGCCCAGCTCACCTGCTCGCCTCCTGCCTCCCCCCTGCGACCAGCCTTGCTTTTCCCTCACCCCCCATGTTGCCAACATCCCATCAACTCAACCCGCCCACCCCACGCCTCTCCCCACCCCCCTTACCCCCCCCCCAAAACAGGCGAGATCCTGCTGGAGAAGCGCTACGACGGCATGTCTGCGGCGGACGCCCACCTGGCGCGCATCAGCGACCACGTGTCCGCGTACCTCCAGATCGTGCGCTCCCAGCTGCTGGCGACGGTGCCCAAGGGCGTGGTGCACTGCCTGGTGGTGCCGGCCAAGGACACACTGCTGTCGGACCTGCAGGAGGAGGTGGCGGGCAAGGAGGAGGCGGCGCTGCGGCGGCTGCTCAACGAGAACGAGGAGGTGGCGCGCCAGCGGGACTCCATCAAGAGGCGCCTCGAGCTCATGGAGCGCGCCGCCGCGGAGATCATGAACTTCCGCGTGTGAGCCCGCTTTGCAGGCGGCGGAGGAGGAGGAGCGCGCGGGGCCGCCGGCCGGGCGGCGCGGGCGGCCGGCCGCACTCTGCTGGCGACCCCCTGTTTGCGGCTGCCAAGCTGCCCCACCCCGTCAGCAGTGCGGCCACCCCGTGCCAGCACCGCTCCCCCCCCCCCGGCGGCCACTTCAATGCTCGGCAGCTTTGACCCATTCCACCTCTCTTTTTCTTTCGACGCGCGGCAGCTGTGGCCCCCTGCGACCGCTGCAACTGCGGGCCACATATTGACCCACCCTTGACCCCAGCCCCACCGGCGCGGCAGCAGCAGCCAGCAGCTGCAGCGGCGCGCCGGCATTGCGCATGCGGCCCAGCGGCCGTGCAGGGGCAGCAGCTCCCCTGGCACCCCCGGCGCTTGCTTTGCGGCCGCTCTGCGCTGCTGCTGGTGCCGCTGTGTGCACCGGGCAGCGCACACGCTTGGGCCCACGCAACCACCATGTGCGCAGCTGCGCTGCGTATCGCCCAGGCAATGCGGGCCCGCCGATGCCAGCCCCAAGGCGCAGCGGTGCTCCCTTGCAGCACCCTTGCAGCATCCTCGCCAGCAGCGCGCGCGCGCCTTTGTGCCCACCGCGGTGGTGGCCGTTGATCTTGTGACCGTCGTCCCATTCTACCGCCTCCTCTGCTTGCCCTCCCCTCTCTTCCTCTATCCCTCCCTGCACGCCGTGGTTTTCACTCCTCTCGCCGGCGGGCGGCGGCTGACCACCGTTGCTGATCACGATTCCAACCCTCCGCCACATGCGCATGAGCGGCAACCGAAAGAGATAGAGTAACAGCGAGCGTTCGCGCAAGCAGAGGACAGAGGACAGTCTAGGGCCAAATCCCTTTACTGTAGTGGTGCCATTACACGAGTGGATTGCGCGGCGGCCTGGCAAGCTAGGGTAAGGGCTGGGTGCTGGACAGCTGCTGAGCGAGGCGCTCAGCGCGGTCCAGGCCGCACTCGTCGGGGGCCTGCGGGGGAGGGGAGGAGCAAGGGCAAGGAGAAGGGCAGTAAAGGTTGGGAGCGGCTCAAAAGGGGATCAGCGGTGGTGGCGACGATGGGGGCGAGTGCACGGACCTGTTGCGTACGGCGAGCCGCGATCCAGGGTCTTAGGGCACGCTCAGGGCCAGCGCTCCCTTCCGCCCCTGAAGCGCAGCGCCCCCACCTGCAGGCGTCCAGCCAGGTCGGCGCAGCGCCGGACGATTTGGCTCGAGCGGGCCTCGGCGAGGCGGGCAGCGATGGTGGCGGCCGCCGCCTCGACGTCCTCCCCCTCCCCTGCCCACTGGCCGCCCTGCCCAGACAGCACGCGTCGGTCCAGTGGGGGCGGTGTGAGGCCCAGGTGCTCGAGGCGCTCGCCCCAGTAGTGCTGGTCAAACTGCTGGGGGGCCACCACCTGAGGGACGCCTGCGGCGAGCGCGGCAGCCACCGTCCCACTCCCGCCGTGGTGCAGCACGGCCGCGCAGCGCGCGAGCAGGGCGTCGTGGGCGGCGAGGGGGCCGCGGTGCAGGTGCAGGCAGGCGCACGAGGCGTGCCTGGAGGGCAGCTGGGCTTCAAACACGTCCTCCAGCGGCGGCCAGCCCCCAGACATCAGCACGCCGCGCCTGTGTTAGGAGTGTGGCAAGAGTGGGGTTTGCACCGGTGTTGGCCAATGTTGGAACTGGTGTTGGCCAATGTTGGTTGCAGATTACTGACGGGGGTTTGGTGCATACACGGTGCTGCACGCGCATCACAGCTGGCCTGGGCGAGGCTGTCTCTACAAGATGCGACCAAGTTCAACACCAGCCTTTACCACCAACTCCTGGAGGGCATGAACCCCCAAGGCAACCACGCACATCTCTGACAGCTCGAGCGCCCGCGTCAGCATCGCCAGCAGCCGCTCCGGCGCAGGCAGCAGGCCGAGGCGGCCCATGCTGCCAAAATCCACCAGCACCACGGGCGGCCCCGCCGTGGTGGCGCCGGTGTCGGTGCCAGTGCCCAAGAAGCCTGCCAGGTCAGCGGGAAGCTGCCATGCCGCCGCCAGCCTGCAGTGTTGCGGTTTAAGGAAGGGGTGCGTCCGTGAAGCGCAGGAGCACCCAGAGCCCCCCTGCGCATCAACGCAGCATATGAAGATTGGCAGCAGACCTTGCACCCCATGCGCTCGCTCACTCTGGGTGCCTCTGCCTGAGGTGGGCCTGGAGCCAAAAGCCCGTCAAAAGGACGGAGGGCGGCCAATGGCCCGGCCGGATGACCACCAGCTCGCTGAACCCTGCGGCCGTCAGGTGGAGCAGGGCCGGTGCGCTCATCGGGGGTGCTGCTGCCACACCGGCGTTGGGCGGGGGCTGCAAAGCAGTTGGAGGGAAGTGGCGCGTTGGCCTTCATCTCAGGCCACGCCCTGCCGGCCCCGCTCCCTCCCGCCCACCATACAACAGGGGCGTTGCAGGTGGCAGGCTCTCAGCCCCAAGGAACGGCACCGGCGGCAAGCCGAGGCGCTCCTGGCGGAAGGACTCCCAGCGCTCTGTGAACAAGGGCCACATCCAGTGCTGCACCTGGGGAAGCACGCAGAGGGGGGGGGGACGCGGTGGAGCAGGCAGCGCATGGCCGTTGACAAGGAGTGGGTGTGCTGTCGGCACGGCAACGGCACCAAACGCACGGCACGCTGGGTGTGGCTGCTGAACCAAGAGCCCTTCCTGGCGCGCTCCTGGGCCCATGACGGCCGGGGCCGCCACGGCCGCACCGCACCTCTGCCCAGCTGACGGTCCCGTCGCCGGTGCCCACCGCCCCGCGCAGGCGCCCTGCCAATGCGGGGTAGGCCGCCTCCAGGCGCCGCCCAAAGGATGCGGGGCAGGCGTAGGGGATCATGTAGGGGTGGGCGGCGGCACAGGGCACGCCAAGGGCCTCGGCGATGTGCCAGCCCTCGAGGGCAAACAGGTTGAACAGCAGCAGGCGGCGCGGCCGCAAGGTGCTGCCCTCACCGTCGCCGCTGCCGCCGGCACTGCCGTCGCCGTTGCCCCTTCTCCCACCGCCGCCCCTCTCCTGTGGCTGGCCAAGCAGCGGGAGGCCGAGCGCGGCGCAGGTAGCCGCCAGCAGGGCCTCGCGGGCTGCAGGCGAGTCGGTCGGCGGCATGGCGGCCTGGCCGCCGGCCCATGTCGTCCCGGGTGCATGCGGCAGGCCGGGCTGGGCGAGGCGCAGCCCTGTCGGCAGCAGGTCACGCAGCCACGAGGTGTGGGCCTCGTGCGTGACAAGCTGGGCGCTGAGCTTCCAAGCGAGCAGCGCGAGGGGCTGCACGTCGCCCCGCGTGCCCATGGCGAGGATCGCAACGGTGGCGGCCTGCGCCCCGGCTGCGCCAGTGCCACCGCTGCGAACACCGCTGCCCTCCCCGTCGCCGCACTGTCCCCCGCCCTCCATAACGATTGGTGTATGCTAGCGTTCACATTGCTGAGCGCATGAGACGATATTAAAACACACGAGATCGCTGGCAGCTGATCGAGGGCGTACGTCTATAGGAGTGGAAGGAATCAAGTCGATCATTCACTGATAGTGCCGCTTGGAGGCGCCGGGCCTGAGCACCCGCGGCGGCAGTCGCGTCGGCGGCGCCAAGTCAACGCGCGATGCAGAAGCCTCTCCTTGGCGGCCCCCGCCGCGCCGGGTCGCCAGCCTACTCTGCGACGCGGCTCTATGCCCAGGGCGCCGTGCTTGTGGCGCTAGGTGCGCCGGGGAACGCTGCGGGGAACGGCTCCAATGCTGGCGCAGGCCCCGCCTCGCACAAGCGCACTTCTGCTCGCGCTCGCGGCCCGCGCCTCTTTGCTGACGGGCTCCATTGCTGGCGCAAGCTCCGCCTCGCACAAGCGCACTTCCGCTCGCGCTCGCAACGGCCACGCGCCCTCCTGTCAAACAGGCTTCATTGAGGTGCTGGCGGCAGTGGGTGTCGGCCACCCGCTGGGCGTGGGCGCCGGGGTTGCGGCGGTGGCCGGTGGGCTGCTGCTGCTGGGCTACGGGGCCACCCAGCAGGAGGTGGGCGCGGGCGCCGGCGGCGCGACGCCCCCGCGCCTGCTGCCGCACCAGGCCCCGCCGCCCTCGCTGCCGCGGGCAGCGATGCACGTCGCCAACGCCGTCGGCGCCCTGGCGCTGGCGCTGCTGCTGGTGCGCGCGGCCAGCCCCGACCCGCCGGCCACTGGTGCCTTTCCAGAGGCCTGCGTCAAGCTGCAGGGCTGCGCGCGCGTTGCCCTCGCCCACCCCCACCGCGACGGCGGCGAGAAGCCGCTGCGCCTGCGGACCACCCTGGACGCAGCCAGCGCGGCGGCGCTCGAGTGGATTGCCGAGCAGCCCCGCACGACGCTGCTAGAGGACGTGGGCGCGGGCGGCGGGCGCACCCGGCTGCTGCACGCGCGGCTCCTGTCCTTCTTGTGGGGCTTTGCAGGTGAGAGGGGCGGCCTCAGGGCAGTGGCCGTGCATGTGGCGGCGGGCGGGGCAGGCTGTTGAATGCAAGGACTCCCGCCCCAAGCCGGGCGCACACTGTGACCATGAGTGCTCGCGCTGCTTGGACCCTGAGCCGCTTCTGCTGCCTTGCAGCGAGCTCCTGAACCTCCAAATGTGCCCCCGCCCCTGCGTCCCCTCAATGCGCACGCCCGCCAGACGACTTTTGGGTGCGCGTGTCGTGCGCGGGCGGCGGCGACGGGCGCGCCGTGGTCGAGGCTATGGGCACGTTGCGTTTGGGTGTGGGCGACATGGGCGTCAACCCCGCCCGCAACGCCGACTTTTTCGCGGGGCTGCGGCGCGTGGCGGCCGCCAAGAAGCTGCCGCGGGGCACGTGCGAAGGGGCGGACGGCGTCGGTGGCGCCAACGCCAGCGGCGGGGCCCAGGTCGCGGCGGCCGACGACTGAAGCGGCGCACGCCCTGCCTGGCCACCGAGACCTGACCGCCAAACCTCCGGCTTGTTGCGGTTGTGTAAACTGTTGTTGCCTGGTTTTATGCACCAAGGTTTTTGCTAGGGTTTGGGAGCAGAGACGGTGGTTACACAAGCAACGTGACAAAGCCAGCTGGGAGACAGACCCCTGCGCAGCGCACCAATGTGTGCGCTGCTGCGGCCTGTGCGCGGGTGGGGGGGTGAACAGTGTCAATGCATGTCCAGGCTGGGCAGTGTTGTGGGGCCTGCGTCAGGCGTGCAGCTCGTCCAGCTCCTTGAGCTCAGCCTTCAGTTGCTCCATCTTGAGCCCCATAGACCGGACCAGCTCGCCGCGCTGGCGCTCCGACACGCGCTGCAGCAGGCCGTCCCACCGTGACAGCACCTCGTCCACCGCCTCGCGCGCCGCCTGCAGCGAGCGCGGGCGCGGGCGGGGGCGTGGGAGGGGGAGAGGGAGGGTGGGGCGACGAGGGCGGCGTCAAGATGGCGGCAGGGCAGCCTTGGTTGACGAGGACTTGCATCTGCCCTTCTTCGGCGCCAGCCCCACACCCGATCGCGGCCCTAGCTGTCGCCGCTTCCCTCCTTCACAACGGTGGGCTTACGTGTGCCGATTCGTTGAAGTAGACCGTCTCTGCGTCGTCCCGAGCGTCGGCAATGTCCTCGCGCGCCTGTGCGCATGCAGCGACGGCGGCCAGGGCGTCTAGGCGTGAGCGCGAGCGCTGGACGCTGCTTTTGGCTGCTGCTTTCGCTCGTGCCTTGCTCATTCCCCCAGAGCCTCCCCTCCCTCGCGCCTGCGCAAAGAGGTCGTTGATGGTGGCGCACTCGCCGTCGACGTCTACTCCCCCTGCTCCGCTGCTAAAGGGAGCCGCAGCATCGGCCTTGGCGGGCGCTGCGCCGCCGAGCCACGCTTCGCCCACCCCCGGCCGCTGCAACGCCTGTAGGCCCGGCTGCAGCGCCCGGGCCAGGCCGCGCCCCAATGTCGCCAGCATGCTGAATGTGATGAGCTGCAGCAGGTGGCCGTTCAGGAGCAGCTGGTGTGGCGGGGTCAATCCTTTTCAGCAGCTTTCTACAGCAGCGTTCAGGAGGTACAAGGACGTCGATTCGATCTGGTTGCGCTTGCTTTGGATCAAGAAGCAGTAGCCAGATCGACAAACGGGGTCACCCTGATCGCGGACGCTTCCGCTGCGGCCCTTGGGCGCGTGCGATCGTAACTGGGTGAAGCCTTCCAGTGCGCCTGCTAGGAGGTGCACCGGCCGTCGGCCCACCGCCGCTGCCGGCGCTGCCGCCGCTGCCGCCGCTGCAGCTGCC
>VIYE01000023.1:0-17184 GCA_008037345.1 Messastrum gracile | reverse complement strand
AGGGCCAGGGCCGGGCCCGGGCGGGCCGTCACCTGCGGTTCAGGCCCGTCCGGGTGCGCCCGGGCGGGAAGTCGGGGCGTGGACGTTTCGGGCCAAAGGCTGGCGAGAGCTGTGGCAAAATGTAAAATCCTATCGCATCCTTGCGCATGGGTGTGGGGCGGCGAAGACGCGGGGGTGCGCAGTGCGGCGCACGGAAGGCTGGCGCTCGAGTGTGGGGGCCGCGGAGACATGGGAGGGCACTCCAGCCCCATGCTTTGCCCCTCCCCTTGGGCAGTCGCACCGGCGGCGATCTGGGGCCCGATAGCGCAGAGGGCCATCAGCACTGCCAGCGCCAGGGCCCTGCAAGCGGCGGGGAGGGCCGCGCGGACGCGCGGCATTGAGCTCAACAGCCAGGCCGCCAAACAATGCCCATTCGGCCCTGCACGGCTGCCACGGTTATGGCTGCTATGTGACAGCCAGGCGTCTGAGTATTTGTTCCGCGCGTACTATACGGAGCTGCTCGTGTATTCTCAACACGCCCCCTCACGCGCTAGACCCTAGCACGTCCAGGCAGCCCAAACCAGGGCTTTTCCCGCCTGTTCCAGAGGGATTCGAACCTGGTTCCCCCAGGTTCTTTCTTGCTCGATAGCCCGCACAGCTACAGTAGCGTGGGGTGGGCCCACAATCTGGCCATGCCACTGGCATGCATGTGTGCACGTTGCAGCAGACTCCCAGCCCCTGCCCGCCTCAATGACTTGCCTCAGGGATGCCATGATCGCTCGGCCAAATGCTCGTCCTCGGGCCAAACGCCCAGGGTATCAGTGCGCTGGCCAGGAATACTCCAGCGGGCGGAGCGGGGAACCTGTTTGGCAAGCGGCTCCACTAGATTGCATGCTGTGAAACGTAGCTTCATGGCTGCCGGGCCGGCATCCCATGTGAGCGCTTGCAGCACTGCGCCTGCGCCGCGGCCAGCAGGCACCGGGGTGTGAGGGCAGACGGCAGTTGAGGGGAGGCCCACCCAGCTGGCAGTGCAACACCCCTGCGGAGCAGGATTGAAAAACACCCCCGCGAGCAGAGGGGGGGTGTAGGCGGGCCCTGCGAAGGCGGGGGGCGTGGCAACATGGGGTTTAGGCCCTGCCAATGCAAGCGCCACCTGCTGTTGAAGCCAAGCGGGTGCCTGCAGTGTTCAGACCGCCTACGACTGCACCCGCAGCAGCAAGGGCCCTGCAAAGGGCCAGACAGCATGCCCTGGCCAGTGGGCCAGAGGCACGGCATAACGGCGGAGGGCGCCGGCGGGTGCTGGCACCTCCCGGTGGCACGGAGAGGGTGCCATGTGCGGGCCTATTTAGGGCCGACCTGTGGCCCGCCCCCAAATAGGTAGATGTCTATCCCCGGGCCCAGGGCCTTTTAGGCACAGTGTGACCCTATGTTACGTCTCATGTAGGTCCCTGGGCTAGCCACGGGGCACGATGGGCCGTGCCCCACCAGCACGCCTGCCCGGCCCGCTTCAACACCTGCAAGCGCCGTACCTGCGCGGCCTGGGCGGGTGCACCGCTCGGTCCCGGCCACCATCCTTGCCTCGGCGAGCTGCCTTCTGCCCCTCGTGCTGGGGTGGCTGCGCGGCTGCGAGCGCCACTGGCGCCGTTGCTGCTGGCCCCCGCGGGCGGCCTGCTCAAGTCTTTGAGCGGCGGCAGGGGCGCACGGGCGCCCCGGCGGACTAACACGCTCCCACGCGCACCTGGCCCATATGTGTACACGCATCCCACGCGCACACGCTTTCCCAAGACTCCCTGGAAGTGGGGCCGCTGCAGCGAGAGCTGTGGGAAAATTGTAATATCCTATCCTATCCTATCCTATCAAGGCCACGCTCGCCAGCGACCTCTCACTTTTCGCGTCCCTGCTCCAAGGTCCCCCACCCCTGCCCCGCACCACAACCCCCGAGGCGCACGCGGCGGCTGCCGCCGCCACGGCTCACCGGGAGGCCAGAGCGCCCCGCAACTGGTCGGGGCCATGGCTGGACGCGCTTGACTAGCTCGGCCGCGAGGCTGGCTCATAGGGGGCCGCTCTCTTGCGAGACGCCGGCCACTACCGCACCCGCGCGTTTGAGGCGGCCGACCCCTACGACCTGGCCACCCTTGCTGGGGAGCTGGACAAAGCCTGCATCCCCAACACCTGGGAGGCCGCCCTTGATGCCTATCTCGCTGCCCAGCGGCCTGATGGCACACACACGACCGCCCCGTGCTGCTTCGAATACAACCCTCCCTTCGGCAGCAAGGCGGGCGGGGGCAAGATGAGCAGAAGGGCGAGGACGAGTGGGGCTTCCCGCAACACGCACCGCTCCGCAACAGCACGCCCGCTCAGTCGTGCGCCTGCGCTGCTGCTCCACCCCGCTTGCGGCCTGCCCCACCTTGCACATGGGCGGGCCCGCCGACTGCCCGCATCGCCCAGCTAGCACGGAGGAGTCAGCCAAGCACACCCTTCTTGATTGCCCTGCTTACGACCTGTCCCTCTTTGCTAGCCCCTTCCCCCTTGCAAGCCGCTTGCGCGCCTTGCGATCCAGAGGCCCAGCGGCTCTTGGCAGAGTTTGTTTTTCAAGTCTTTGAGCGGCGGCAGGGGCGCGTGGGCGCCCTGGTGGATTTACAATCTCTCATGCTTGTCACACCTGTACACACGTACCAACATCTCCACGGCACGCCTTCCCAAGGCTCGCTGGATGTAAAATCATATCCTATCCTATCCGAGCGGAGTGTTAGGAACAGGCGGGCCCCGCACCGCACCAAAGTCAAGGGAAATCCTATCCTATCCTACCAAAGCCGGGCTGGCGTTGCAACAGGGGTACAAGGCGCCACCAAGGATGCTGGGCAGGCGGCCCCTGTGAAGGCGGGTTGGCGTTGCAACATGCGCATGTGCAGGGCAAACAGGCGTTGCAACAGGTACCTTATCCCTTTGCGCGACCGCGCCCCCGATCGCTGCCGGTGCGACTGCCCACGCGGCGGCGCGGGTTCAAACCCTAAACCCCGTCATCAACAAAAGGAGGCCATGCGTTACAGTGCAAATTGCAGTGCAAGGACATCGACAGTGCAAGCCCATGCGCGCGCCAGCTACCACGAATACCCCGGCATCCCAAACCACGCCCAGACTTTGTTCCACTCGGGCCACCAGCCGAAGCCGTTTGCCTGCAGCGGGGGGGCGACATACACGCTGGGCGGCACGCGCGCGCGCGGCGCCATCTGCGCCACCAGCAGCGGCATCTCCCTCATGCCCGTCATGTAGAGGTCTTGCACACGCCTGTGAGGGCGCGAGTTGGGGACGGGGCGGGTGGGGCGGGGTTGTGGTGGCAAAGTGCGGTGCTGGGCGGGTTGTGGGCCGGGCGGGAGGAGCAAACGATTAGAGGGGCGTTGCGCTGCGCAATCAGACGGCTGTCCTGGCTCTCGCATGCAAGCCCCTGCCGCTGCGCCACATTTAACGATGACCAAACAGCAAGCGCGAGGCCGTGCGCCCCACGCGCGTCCGCTGGCCCTTGCACGCGTGCAAGCTGCTGGGTGCATGCAGCCGCAAGCCATCCCTTGTGTCGAGGCCCACCTGCACGAGCCACCCATCACCACCCACGTTCGCCCGACACCATCAAACCCGACAGCCACCCACATGTAAAAGGCATAGATGATGACAAAGCCGCAGATGAACATCAGCGACGCCTGCGCCCACGCCGCCTTGGCAATCATGACGCAGGCCGTGAAGCCGACCATGACCGCGGCACAGATCAGCACCCTGGCGGACGAGGGAGGTTTTGAACGGAAGCAGCAAGGATTTAGCAAAGCACCCATGCTTGCGGTCGACCAGGCACAGCTTAATTACGGCCTCTAGGCACATGGCGCGCAAACCAACATGGCGCAGGAAAGGTGGAACTCCGACTCTCCCCTGGCATCTGACCCCACAAACCTGTGCGCCAGGAAGGGGAAGAACTGGCCCCCGCTCTCGTACTGCGCGTGGGTGGTTGCGAAATAGCAGCCTCTCGTGGGGCTTGGCTCAGGGGTTCCAACCGTCCCGGCAACGGGTCCAAAGCGCCGTCTTCTCAAAGCGAGCGCCTCGCCTGTACGCCTTGCCTCGGCAACTGCCTTGGCTTACGGGCGCCCCCACATCCACGCACCCCGCGCCATTGTCCATGAGCTGGCAGCAGCACATCCAGGCGTTGCACCTCCCACCCCCACCGCCCGCAGGGGGGCTACCTTGCGCTGGTAGCCGTAGATGAGCTGGTAGCGCCAGAAGATCCAGTAGCTGGGGGCCAGGCGGGGCAGTGGTGCAGGCGGGGATGTTTGGGTGCGTGGACGAGGCCACAGGGCGGGGGCCAACGGCCAGACAACCCCACAGGCAGCAAAAGACCTGCGTCAAGTCACGGCTACGCGCAGTCAAGCCCACGACGCGCCCAGCGCACCCGCCGAAGAATGCAGTCCCCTGCGGGAAACCGCCAAGACGAACGCGAACGCGATGGTGAGGGAGTCAGGGTTGGGCTCTTTTGGAGGTGGAGGATGACTGCGCCCCTGCTTGCCACCCTCGTTGCACACTCTGCGTATCATTCTCGCAGACCCGCTTGCACAACAACACACAGCCGGCGATGCTGCATGCACCCATCCTCACGGCCTTGGCCCCCTCAAACAAGCGGCCACCCCGATTTGCATCAAAGGCATGCGAAACCGCCCGAACGCACGCTCGCCATGAGCGGGACGAGGGGGCAGATGACGGCGAAGGCGAAGCATATGAGCAGGATGATGCAGGTGTTCCCACCATATTCCACACCGTACCTTGAGGAGGTTGGGGGTGGGGGCGGTCAGGGGACCGTGCGTGTCTGTCAGCTTTGCTGCTGCTGGCAGGGGCGCGCGCGCGCGAAAACGTTGCCGCAGGCGCAGCCACCTGACCCCACAAGCTCCCCGATCGTGGCGCGGCACGTGCGCCCTCCCCATGCCCCAACACTGACCGCGGGCTGCGCAGCGCGTTCCTCATGAACATGATGCGCTCCGTCGCGCCCGAGTCCCGCAAGCCGCGGAAGACGGGCGACAGCGCCATCCTGCGGCAGCAGAGGGGTGTGTGGCGCTCTGGTGTGTGTGGGAGGCGCTTGTTTGCTGCGCGGCGCAGGCGCCGACTGTTTATGGGTGGGTGGCTGGAAGGCCGGGTGGGTGGGCGGGCGGGTGGGTGGGTGGAGTAGGTGTTCGGCAAAGCAGGCCAGCAAGAACAGTTGGGCCCCACCAGCACGTGGCCCTGTGGGTTTGTGAGCACAGCAAGGCACCCCCCCCCCTTCCCCCAAACCCATGCACCCACCGGATCCAGGCCTGCCAAACGCCCGGCTGTGTGATGAGGAAGCGCAGCGGCACCGTCATGAAGGTGCGGAGGATCCTGCGGGGAGAGGAATGGTGACCAGAAAGCGCCCAGAGTCGGACCATTGCGCGTCATGGTGGGCGACTTGCGGTACGCTGTCGTGCCGGACTCTGCGCCAGGGCCCCGTGGAAAACCCATCCAACAGCCACTGCACACCCGCCACGGCGCAGGGCCCCAACACTCGGCTGCTGTCGCCGAATGCGCAGCCCCTAAAAACCACTCTGCAAGGCAATCAACGACGCATCCCGCGCACATGTACGTCAGGAAGAACTTGGCAGACGCTGTCAGGGAAGAATAGGAGGGGAGTGAGTAGCGAGGGAGGTGAGCGGGAAGGCAAGGGACGAGAAGCGGTGTGAATTGTCTACGCCTTGCACGGCATGCGGCTGAACCCGGCCCGCCTTGACAAGCGCCCTTTGCTCACCCCCACACCAACACCCGATGCGCTCTTTACTCACATGACAGCCACGTGCCCAGCGCCTTCAAGGTCGCGACAGGGTCGCTGGAGATGATCTCGGGCACCTGGGAAACGGGTGCAACGCGTGCGGAAAGGCATCTCGCAGTGAAGGCATCCTCGCAGTGAAGGTGTTGGTCAAGCCTGGACCGGGCTAGCCCATGCAGGAGCTGGCCTGGAGGAATTTAGAGACAGGCAGGCATGTGCGCCCCACGGCGGCGGCGGCCTCGGCCAACGCCTGTGCCGACGAAGCGTTTGGGCCAGCAGCCAGACCGAGGCACAGGCGAGAGGCGAGGCTGGCCGCCTTGCTGCAAACCCGTGACGCGCTCACCCGGGCCAGGGCCGTGCTGCCGATGACGCCCCCAGCGAAGAAGTTGATGCCACCCCAGAGGCTGTGACGGGTGGACGGTTGGTGGTGAGCGAGGGGACGCAGCAGGCTTCGTTAAGGCAACTGCCAAGGCGAGACTGGCACAGTGTCAACACCGCCGAGGGAAGGCGGGCCCGCCCGTTGACCAACACAGTCAGCTGCGCCCACGGACGCCGCCACCTGCATCACGACCACCCTGCTGTCGCTCCGCTGCGTGGACTCACAAGTAGATGGCACCCATGCGGCGGTCCAGGGACGACAGGCTGTAGTGCCTGCCTTCGGATTGCGCCGCCAGGAACACTAGCCGCGGCATCAGCAGCGCCTGCGCGAGGTGGTACCGGCGCAGCATGGCTTCGGCTGAAAAGAGGATGAGTTGGAGCCGCCCAACCAGGCGGGGACCATGGCGCCGCCACCGCCGCCGCCCCACAACCTGCGCCCGCCAGCCCAAAACACGCACCTGCCACAGCTGGATGAGCAGCGTGGGCACGAAGCCCGTCAGCAGGGCCTTCAGGATCTTAAAGACCTGTCCTCGGGTCTGGCAGTAGTCGTCCCAGCGGCTGTCGGTAGGGGGTGCAAACGCAGACCAATCTCTTGTTTAGGGTCGTGATTTGTGTGGATGCTTGCAGTAGGCTCTTGCACGAGTGTGTCACAATCGTTGTCCGCGTCTGCAAGCCTTGTGCATGGGCGCATGCAAGCTTGTGCACAATCAATGCCGACTTGTTCTGGGACCATGCCCGCCCCAAACCCAGCCCCAAGGCACTAAACCCTAAACCCTACAGGACGGTGTTGCTGGCCGCGCAGAACGAGTCGTTGAGCTGGGTCATGGCTGACGTCAGCAGCGACACCGGCAGCAGCACGAGCACGATGAGGGGGACGGTGATGACCAGCCCGCGAACCGTGCGCTGCGGGCCGTCAAACCACAGTGCCTGGTTGACGGTTCCGTTTGGCAGGAGGACGGACGGGGTGCGCGCATGCGTCAGGGCAGCCGGGTTGGGTTGGGGGGGCTGTCGCGAGGTGCCACATGCGGCGCAATCATGCCTTAGCCAGGGGCAGACATGCAGGTGAGGTCTTGGGTATATTTGGGTCAAAGCATGTTTTCCTACCTACAAAAAGAATCATCTATGTGGCTGTTTCCACTCGCGCACACATACGCACACACACCTCATAGTTGACCTCCTCGGGGCCGGGGGCAGGGTGCACCTGTGCAGAAGGCAAGCCCAGGCGCCAATGCGCATTGAGATGAGGAAGCGGGTGGGGGGGGGGGGCGAGGCGATGCACGAGGCAGTCCCAGTTGTCGATGGAACTGCAGTCACAGGCGTGCAGTCACGAGCCCACTCACCTTGAACAGCTGCTGGCGGAGGGGGTGGATGTTGCAGCTGGCCGCGATCGCCGCCGCCTTCTGGGACCTGCGCATGCGCGGGAGGAGGGGACAAAGCGCGTTGGCCGTTCCTGGCTCAAACAGAGCCCATACGCCCACGCAACACCCGCCATTTCAGAGCTCTCTTATTCAAGATGTGCGGTTTGCGACGCAAACACAGCAGCACCAGTGCTGCCCCCGGCGCCCGGCCCGCATTCACACACGCACTTGAAGAGGACAAAGAAGGAGGGCGTCGAGTTGAGGACGAGCGCGCGCTCCCGCGACTCCAGCACCGCCAGCTCCAGCCGCTCGGCCTCGCGGCGCAGCCAGTCGATGCGGTCGACGGGCGCGGCCGCCCCCTTGGGCGTGAACAGCGGGCGCTTGCGGCCGTTCCGCACGGCGTGCTCTGCCGACTCGAGCCTCGCCAGAGTCACGTCCCTGGTGCGGGAACGGGAATCAGGCAGGGAGAGGGAGGGGCAGAGTGCGTGGGTGGGTAGGGTAGTGGGCAGCTGCTACCATGGGCTGTCGGGGCAGCGCTTGTGTTCTTTGAAGGGAGGGGCCCGTGAAGGGTCCAGCGGCTGGCCCCACGGAATCCAAACCGTCAGCTCACCACTTGCGCATCAGCAGGTCGGTCTCGCGACAGTTGAAGACCGGGACGACCTGCGTGTGTTTGGCAGTGCATGGCAAGAGGATATGTGCTTGTTGTCGAGCGCCAGCGCTCCGGGTGTCGGGGTCCTTGGCACAGGCATGTGAAGCTGAGCGAATCCAAGGCCCAGCTGCCAAAGACACGACAGAAAGCGCCCATTCCAGGGGCCGCGCCCCGGGCCAGGGCTGCGCTCCCTCAAAAGCCCATGCTCTGCAGGCCCCGGGCAAAGACTGCCGCACCCGGTCAAAGTCGTCGGGGAAGAGGGCGCTGAAGACTGCGCTGACGGCGGAGTACTTCTCGCTGCGCAGCAGCGCGCTCAGGCGGCCGTCCTTCATGGCGGCGCGCGCCCGGCCCCACAGGAAGGCCGCACGCCCCGACGATACGGGCGGCGCCGCGGCCTCGTGGGCCAGCGGCGCGGCGCTGCTCAGCCGCTGGGCGCCCTGCAGCAGGCCCGCCTCGGCGGCGTCCAGCTTGGCGACCGCCTCGACGGCCTCGGCCGCCTCGGACGCCTCCACCGCCCCCTGCATGCGGGCCTTTGGCACGACCGCCCCCGCCGACTGCACACGCCGCGGCGCCAGCTCCACGCCCCCCTCAGGGCTCTCGACTGGCAGGTGCTGGCCGGCTGCCGGTGGGGGCGCCGCCTGGATGGCGTTGAGCCGCTTCAGGGCTGCGAAGCAGGGGGGATGCAACGCACAGAAGTGGGAGGGCCGGTCCCAAGATATTGGCCGCATGTGTGGGAGGACATCAGTGCAGGGCAGGTGCGCTCGCCGGATCTCAAGCAGGAGCAAAGCGCTGATCGCCCACCCAGCCGCCGTGCCCCTCACCCCCGCACCGTCCGCAAACCGGCGGTGCCGCTGCCCCAGCCAGATGTCGTCGCCGGGGCCGTGCTTGACCACGGGGTTGCCGCAGCACCCAGCGCCCCGAGTCACACTGCGGGGGGCGACGACGGGCGCAGGGACATTGAGTTGCGCATCACGCTTTTGGCGCCACGGGCGGGCGCAGCAATGCTGTGGGCCGGCCACTCGACCACACATGCCTGCTTGTGCCCAAGATCGGGCCCCGCAAAGCAAAGGCTCGTTGGGGCGGCGGTGACACCTGTTGGTGGAGCCCCCATACTCGGGGTAGACGGGCTGGGTCACGTTGGTGACGAGGACCGCAAACTGCTGCGCGTGGACCGCAACGGGGCGGCCCACGTGGTCAAAGGTGTTGACGGTCTTGCGGTAGCGCACGCTGGGCTGTTTGTGTTTCGCAAGAGGAGGAAACACACGCGGGGGTTTCAAAGTAAGCGGTTTGGGGGGAGGGGCAAAGGGGAAATCAAGGGTTGGGTGAAGGTTGCAAAGGCAGACAACAGGCCCAGTCCACAGCACACTAAGCCCAACAATACGTCCAAATGTACACCCGCATCAACAACGCCAGCACAACAAGAGACGTGCACCAATGCAACGAGACGGCCTTATGCGCAGCCCCGCGCCATCGCACTGGCGCGCCCCACCTTGGCGAGCAGTATCTGCGAGCCCTTGCCCAGCTGCTGCTCGGCCGCGGTCAGGCGCCGCAGCTTGCCGTCGGGGCCCGTCACCACGTCCACCTGGGGTGGGGCAGGGGCGGGAGGGGGCACGGCAGCCCCAGGAGAGGCAAGGGCGCGGCAAGGGGTCATCTAGCTGACCGCCAGGTGACACGTGGGCCTGCACGGCGTGTCTTGGCCAGCTCCCCGCACGGAGAGGCCTCAGCCTTGCTGAGCTGCGGGGCTCCACGCCATTCAGCAGCCCAAGTCATGCCCCCCATGCACTTATCGGCAGCCTCCCAAACCCTGCGGCAGGCCTTGTGCAACCAGCGCGCACCATCGTCCACCAACGCGGAGCCGCCATGTCCTCGCCGATGTCGCCGCCCTCGCTGCCGTCGCCGCCCTCGGGCAGGCCGCAGGCACCGCCCCCGCCGACCTCCAGCCGGACGTCCGCAGCAGCGACCGCAGCCGCCGCCGGCGGGGCAGCAGCCGGCGCAGCCCCTGTGGCAGGAGCGCTCGCGGCGACCCCGCCGTTGGCCTCGACCCCCTCGCCCAGAGGGCCCCCCGCCGCCGCCGCGACCGCCGCTGTCGCCGCCGCATCCCTCGCTTCCAGGGGCCGCGGCACGGCACTCGTGGTGCGCTTCAGGGTGCGCAGCATCGCCACGTTGGCGTCGGACGAACTAAGCTCCTGGCCCATCGACGCTACCGCCTGGGCGGTGTCGGTGCCTGCGCGTGTGAGTGGAAACCCGAGGAGCACGTTGCATGATCAAGCAGCATCGTGGCCTTTGGGGCTTGTCATACGCTGCGAACGGAATGAGCATGGTCCCCAATGCCAAACAGGCTATCACCCGGTCCCTTTATTGCACCCCTCATAGCGTGGGTTGGGCAAAGTGCCTCGACGTGCCAGCAGAGGAAACCCACAAGCCAACATGATTGCCAAGCGCCCCCCTCCATGCTGCCCCCTGCGTGAGGCCCTCCTACCCGTCCAGGAGGTCAGCCAGGCAAGCTTCTTGCGCCAGCCCCGCAACGGGGCATTTGCCCTTTGGGCCTCGATCACCTGTAAAGGAACAGAAACGAACAGCACAGGAGGCGCGCAACGGCAAGCGTGGCAGGCCCTGGACCTGGGCATCGCGACGCTCGCAATTACATGCATGCGCGAGCGTGGGTTGCATCGGCGCCTGCCTGGGCGCCTGACTACCTGCTCCCCCATGGCGTCACCCCCACGACGCTCGCTCACCTGGAGGATGCCCTCCATGCGGGCGTTCTCGACGACCTCTGCGAATTTTGATCTCTCGTGGACCCCCACGCCGTCGGCTTCGGCCATGTGCAGCTCTGCAGGCGGCCCGAGGGGAAGCGTGTGTGCATTCCTGACTGTTGAAACAAACCTCAGTGGGTTGAAGTGGAACACGGGGTGGGGCTGCCCTCTGCCAATGATCAAACATGTGGGATGCTGCTAAAACTGGGCGTGTTTTGCGTCCACCCAACCAGCAACACAGCAGGCCCCCGCACCGCGCCAGTAGTTCCAGCCGTCGGAACCGTGCAGGTACCACTGGTGCAGGCTCACGTACTCCCTGCGTTTGGTGAGCGGGCAGGCAGGGCAGCGGGCCTCGGCATGCCGGCAGCTGTGTTTGCCCGGGTGGTGTGCCTTGCCTGAAGGGCAACCTTGTCTCTCTTGCCAACCCTTCCCAGGCGTGCACGCCCACTACCTGAAGTGATATTCCAGCAGCAGGAGGGTCCATCCCAGGAACAGGAACACGCAGACCCTGCGGACGGTGGGGAACGGGGGCGAGGCGGGGGCTGAAGCCGTGCATACTCTGGTGGGCTGTCTCCGGCAGGCCAGCAAACCGTGCTGCCTCACAGAGAAAGCAACCTTTGCTGAGCACATTGCTGGGCATCTATCCCCGCCCGCAGGCCAGGCTCCACCAAAAAGCTCTCACCAGTGGGCCCACATGATCTTGCTCCCAGGCGCCACGTTGGCCATTGTCAGGCGGTTGAAGGAAGCGTCGCCCTTAACATACGCCTCGGACAGCTGCAGCGGCAAGACTGCACGCAGGGGAGAGCGTGGTGGCGGCCCCTTTTGGATTGGGTGTGCTTGCAGATTCAGGTGGTGGGTGGTGGCCAGCACAAGAACCCAACCGTTGGGACGGCCATGCGATCACGCAGTGCCCACATGCCCGCCTTGACCGTGGAACACCCCGCCCTGCTCACGCAAGCAGCAGCCCACGGCCGCGATGGGCAGGAACAGCTGCAGGCAGAGCGCCTGGGTCTTTTGCAGCACCAGGGCGTCCAGGCCCGCGCTGTGCAGCAGCCACACGTCAGACGCGCGGAAGACGGGCTTGATCCACCCAAAGACCCGCTCCAGCCCGCCCGGCAGCGGCGGGGGCTGGATTGTGACATAAGGGAGCACCTGGGGGGGGCAAGAGGGGCGGCGAGTGCGCGGCAAATTGGGGAGGGAGGCTGGGAATGGGGAGGGGGGCCGGTTGCCTCTGCCTGCCCCTCCCACTTCTTCTCCATTCTTTCGCGCTCGGTCTTTTCTCTCTGGTTTCCCCTCTCCTCTGCAACGGTGGATTCAAATGTGACGTGACGCCAACGTGCCACCCACCGAGCGCAGCTGGTACTGGCGCATGAAGGAGCGGAAGATGATGAACCCCACCAAGCAGGCAGCGCCGATGATGCCGTTGATCGTCTGAGGGGGGTTGTGTCGGGTGGAGCAGCAGGGCGCTCGTGTGAGTTGCTGGCTATGGGCGCAGCCGGTTGGCAGGCACTCTGGTTGGAGCCCAAAACAACGCAAGCATTTGGGCAAGCTCGCCCCAAGCAGCGCTGCGGTAGCAAACGCGGCCGGCGGCGGGCGTGCGCCGTCGCGGCGTTGCCCAGAGCATCTGCACAGCGCTGGCCGCCGTGGTGGTAGCCGCCGCTTGCCGCCACAAGCCAACATCGCCCTGCCCCCGTGGCGCGGTGTCGCGCCCCACGCGCGGCGCGCCCGCTCGCTAAACCCTACCAGCGCGGCCGTGATAGACGAGATGGAGCTGACGTCGTAGGCCTCCTTGTCCTTGCCCGTCACCTCAAACGGCGCCGGGCTGGGGGACGCCATCAGCGCCTCCATCGAGGACATCCCCCTTGATGGGTGGAAGGAGCGAGGAGGGGGCAAAGGTTTGGCGACACGTGTGGTGGCAGCCGCCGCTGCGTCGCGCAAGCTGGAACGCGGCCGCGAGCGCTCGCACCTGCCCCCACCGAGTGGCCGCCAGCCTGCCCCCTTGCCCTGCGCGCCCCGCCACCACCCCCGCTGGCTCGTCCAAGCTGCCAGCGTCGCTGGCCGGCCGCCACCACCCACCGCCGCCGTTGGCACGGCCCACGCACCCGGCTGCGCCGCCGGTTGGCCGCGTCGAGCGCGCGCTGGACGCCACGCGCCGCGCTCGCCCACGATCGCAGGCGCCGCAGCGCCCAAGAGCTTGTTCCTTGTTTAGCCGGCGACCCCAGGTGGCCAACCCGCTGCTTGCAGCCCCAGATCGATGCGTTGCAACTGCTGCGCGCACCCAACCGCTCGGTACACGATCGCAGTGGATGGACGACAGGCAGAGAGGCCCCCCTCTTAAAACCGGGGGCAGCGGCACCAGCGGGAATTGAGGGGGGCGGCCGCCAGAGGCTCTGCGGGGCTCGTCGCGGGTGGCGGGCGGCGCTCGTTGCGGTGCCGCCAGCGCTCACCTGCGTGCGTGCCGCCGGCCGCCTGCCACTGCATTTGGGCTTTGGGGCGGCAATGGTGCGGCGTGGCATGGCTGTGCGTGCATGCGTGTGTGGCCGTGCGTTCGATCGTGCGTGCTTGCGTGCGTTCCTGCGTGCATGCGCATGCGAATCGTGCGCACCTGGCTCTGGCCACGGGGAATTCCATCAGGCGGCCCTCCCGAACAATGCCTTTGCGCCTGCCTGTTCCAACCCCCCAGCACATTCACTGTTGGCCCTGCTGCCAGCACGTGTTGCTGCGCACCGGCCCAGCCGCCTGTTCGTGAGCGTTCAGCCGTGCGCCCCAAGGCCCTGCCGGTGCTGTGCGCGGTGGCCACCCTGCCCAGTGCCCAGCCCCGCAAGCCAAGGCGCAAGGCGTCGGGGCTTGCGGAGCGCGGAAACAATGAAGGAGCAGGTGCTGCAGCTGCAGTAGAATTGCCCCCTCCCAGCCCCTGCCTCCCAAGTCCGAACTCGCCCGTACTGCGGGGATCACGGCTCTTTGCCCTGGCGCTCTGCCAGCGCTTCAAGCTGTATACAAGATTGGGCAGTGCCGCGCCCTGCTCTGGACTGCCTCCTGGCGCGCCTGCTGCATTTCGCCACTGCGGTGCCAGGCTGTGTGGCGCCGCCTCGCTGGCCCAGCCCAGGTGTGAGATACACAGCACATCCCTTTTCATCACAAGCCCCATTTCCAACGGTCTGCATCTCCGAGATCGCACCGTAAACATGGCGTCGGCTGGGCAGCAGGCCGTGCGAGGCGTCGGAAACGAGCTGGTCAGCTGCACGATCGTCAAGGCCCCTGCACCGGGGCTCAAGGCGGGAGTCAAACCTCCGGCCCTCAAGGAGGTCAAGCTCGCTGTCAGCGTGCTGTCTCAGGCGGACGGCAGCCGAGTGTGCTGCAAATCGGACGGTGTGACACAGGGGGGGGCAGAGGGGGCGTGTTGCAGTCGGGAGGGCCCGCCGACGGCGCCGGCGCGCCGGCGCTGCTTGCGCCACGGCTTGCCCTGCTGCTCCTGAACGCAGCGCAGCGCATGCGTCGCATGCTGCTTGCCCTGCTGCGCCCAGCGGCGCCTGCGCTCAGCCTGAGCACATGTGCGCCTCCGTTTCCTGCCCTCGGAAACGTGCGTGTCTGCCCTCGCCACACCACCAGGCATGCGCTTCAGCGGGGGCGCCGATACGACCGTCAAGCTATGCACAAGCACACCCTACACGCTGCAGATAACCAGCAGCCCGGCAGTCTCCTTCAAGTGAGCCAGCGGGCCTGCGTCAGCCGGGCCGGGCAGCGCCTGAGGGGCACGCGCGGGCCGCGCCGCGCTGCGCTTGCTGACGGCAGAGCCTAGGCAGGTCTGCTACTGCAGAGCCGTCGGTCCGCTGCACGGCCGCCCCTAACTGCTTGCTTGCTCGGCCCCCCGCACACTTTTGCCCAACCAACCTGCAGCGGCCCGGCCGTCATCCGGACGCGCCGGGCCGAGTACCACGAGCCCTCGCTGCTCGAGTCCTGCTGCTGCGCGCCGCGGTCCGACCAGGTCAAGTACACCAACATGGACGCCATCGTGCGCGCCGGCAGGGGGGGTTTGGGGGGCGTTGCTGGGAACGGCAGCCTCCTATCCGAAGGTGTTGGGCACACACGGGTCTTGCCTTTGCTCCCCACTGGCACGTGCACCTGCTCAACACCAGAGGAGCCACTCAGGCGGCCCCTCAACGCGGGCTTGCTCTCAGACCACCCCTTGTGCCCCCCGACGCGTGCTGGCAGGAGTGGGAGGACCCGCTGGAGGTGCCGCTGGTAGCAGCCAGCTGCAGCCCCCAGCCGGGAGGAGGGAGTGGCGCCAAAGCCGCGGTGGAGGCACAGTGGGTGTGCGACATGGAAGTCACAGAACACGGCTTCCGCGGCGAGATGGAGATCGAGCTGACCGTGCAGGTGGGATGGCTGCCAAGTTTACAACTGCAACAATGTGCTGCTGCTGCCGTCGATGGTTGGTGGTGTCACAGGTTTTTGACCAAGGGTGCAGCTCGTCCGTCGTCCAACTCTTCCAGCCACACTCTCTCCCGTGGCCGATGCGGCATCTGCGCACGTGCACCGCAGGACTATGGACGTGTGCTCCTGCCCCTCCAAGCCAAGGTGTACCGCGCGTCTGACACCAGCGCAAAACACGGTGCGTGCGTGTGCCGCCAGACACACATCCACCGGTGGCGGAGCCAACCATGCCTTGACATGGCCAACACAATCCAGCAGCACCTGCACTCCTCATCAATGCATGTGCGTGCATGTCCGCGTGCCGCCCGCAGGAGTGACGCTCAAGTGCGTCGACTTCCTGCTTCACAAGCACAGCATCACGGGCGAAGTCCGCATCCTCGCCACGCAGGTGCGCAGCGGTGGTTAACGGTGGGGTTGCATAGCCCTGGATGTATACATCCAGGTGTAAGCGCGGGCGAGCTGCCAGCTGCTGTGGCTGCTACTGCTTTGTCTCAGCTCTTGCATTTATGGCAGCGCTCCCCCCCTCACAGCACAAACACCAATACGTTGCTGGGCCCCCTGGGATGACTCAAACCGCTGCACGACCGCAGTACCAGAAGTGAAGTCCAGAGTGCAAGCCCGTCGCCACTGCCATCACATGTTTGCCGGGGCCCTGATCATGACTTGCCCGCCCAGTGGCTCATCAGGGCGCTCATGTGTGCCTTCCTCTTGCCCGCACGCCTCGCTTGCCTGGATGCGCTGGCCGAAGCGCACAATGAGTACACACATTGTAAAAGACGCGTCGCCCTTTTGGCCGTTACACACAGGGTTATTGTCCCTAGTTGTCCAGGCCCAGGGCAAGCGAGCAGGGTGCCCTAGTCATTTTCTTGCATGATGAGCTGGCAAACAAGAGGGTTGGCGTGACTGCTGCCGCGGGAGGCATGAAGAGAGTCAGTCTTTGCTGCTGCTGGGAAAGGGCAGTGTGCGGCGCTCCCGCGACAGCTGATGCTGTGCACACCGTGTCGCTCAAAAGTGAAAAGGGAATAAAATTGGGCCGATTGGGAAGCCGGTGCTAGGCCTGGGGGGCCCTCACAGCAGCAGCGCCGACAGGAACACCGCAGCCGCGCCGCTGGCAAGCAAAGGCGCCGCACTCGCCACCGCTGACGAGGTGACGTTGGGCACGGCGCCCGGGATGCCAGTGGTGTTAACCAGCGCCGCCGAGATGGTCATCGGCACGGGTGCGAGGGCCTTGGGGGGCGGGGCGACCGCGCGGACGACCGCCTTGCGCCCCAGGAAGTTGCAAGGCAGGGGAACTGCAAAGGACGCGGGCGGGCGCAAGACGCGTGCAGGGCGTGAGGCGCGGGGTGGGGTGGGTGCCCCTCAAACATCACCTCCACGCTCAATGGTGGCGATGGTGTTCGCAACCAATGCAGCCTGTGTGGCACCCACCTGCCTCCCTTTTGTGCCTGTTGCATGCATGTTTCTCCCTCCCCCTTTCTTCTGCCACCTGGCCCCGCCCTGTCCTGCGCACCCGCGTCGACGTGGTAGAGGGTCGCGTCGCAGGCGTAGGAGATGGCGCTGACGGGGATGCCCTGGGGCAGCCCCAGGTCGACGGCGGCGCCGTCCACCACCATCACGGGGCCGCTGATGATGGCCGTGCCGGACCGCTTCTTGCTGGCGGGGCTGGCGGTGAAGGTGGTGGGCAGCAGCAGGCTGTCGGCAGTGGTCGGCAGCTTGGTCTGCAGCAGGTGGCGGCGCGTGCCGCTGACGGCGGCGGCGCCCGCGCCGGGCGGCAGCACGGCGGGCGTGGCCGGAGCAGCGGCAGCGGCCATGGGGGCCATCGGC
>VIYE01000022.1:0-21823 GCA_008037345.1 Messastrum gracile | reverse complement strand
CGCGGCCCCGCCCGCGCCCACCAACCCCGCAGCCCCCCAGCCGTACGCCCCACCTGAGAGCGCGGCGACCGCCTTCAGGAAGGCCCCGCCCGCGGCGTCGGAGGCCTGCAGCGCAGCTCCCAGCTCCCTCACGACCCTGGCTTCGGGCGCGGCGCGCCCCCGGCCGCCCTGGGGCCCCTTCTCCTTTCGGTCGGGGACGGCGAGGCGGGGGTCGCTGGGCGCGAGGCAGTGGAGGCAGCCGCGGACCGAGGCGGCGACGGCTTGGGCGGTGTCGGGGGCGGCGCCAGACACTAGGAAGCTGTGTCGAGGCGGGGGTTTGGGCGGGAGTTTTGGGGAGAGGAGTAAAGAAGGCAGGGGTTTGGGGGGTTGCTCGGTAAAATGATGGCAAAAAATGAACGGAAGAAAGCGGAGTCAGCGAATAGACATACACAGGGAAACAGCGGCAGGGCAGCGACATGCACCGCACTGCTCGTGGGTGTGCATGCAGCATCCTGGTCCCCATCCACCTAATGAGGGCCGGCAGGTCGTCGACGTCCACCGACTGCAGCAGGCCCCCCAGGTGCTGCACCGCGTACGCCTGCCAGACGCAAGCAGGTGGAACAAGGCAGAGGGCACACGTGTTGGAGGGGTTAACTCAAGTAGTTTCAAGCATGGGGTTGCCTGGCTGAAGCAGCAGGTTGGTGGCACGCCGCTCAAGGCCCCAGGAAACAGGGCCAGGTGCAGCAAACCAGACGACTGCCTGCGTGGCGCGCATGCACTACAGCACGCGAAGGTCCTTGACTAAGCACCCCACGCGCCTGCATGCCCGGCTCCAGCTGCATGTCGCCGATGGCGCCCAGCACGCACGCCACAAAGGTGTTGTCCTCCTCCAGCAGCCTGGGCAGTCCGAAAGCGGTACGGGGCGCAAAGCAAAGCTGGGTGGCTGGCAGGGTAAGACGTGCAAGTAAGCTGCACGCAAGCCGCAGTGCCAGGAGCATGGGGCACAAAAGGCCATGCAAGGGCCGGCCCGCGCAGGGTGCCAGAATCCATGTTCCCAAGGGGGCGGGGAACCGGGGTAGGCTCACTCAAACAGCGCCTCAACCACGCGCTCGTGCTCGCAGGGGGACGCCACCTCTGGCAGGAAGCCGACCAGCTGCTGCTTGACCTGGGGGAGGAGGGTTTGGGGTTTACGAGCGAGGGGACAGGAGGGGAGGGTGTGCAGGGTTTGGTTTAGGCGCCCAGCGCAGGTGTTTGTAGCCGGGATCCGAATGCAGGTGACACCATCATCAGGAACCAAGTTGGCTTCGTACTGCGCCCGAGACGGCGGCGTTCGGCGCGGGCCCTTCAGGGCCAGGCAGGGCAGCGGCTTCGCCCCACCTGGGGCGGGCAGTAGCGCATGACGCCCAGAACCTTGTCGGTCAGCCCGCCAGCGTCCACTACGGCCTCCAGCCTAGGAGTTGGGTGGCGCCAGGAGCGGAGGCGGGGGTTGGAGGTTGGTTGAAGGACACACAAGGGCGCATGCAATGGCCAGCCTCTTCCCGATTCCTGGTCTGCCAAAGCATGGGCAAAGGGCCGGCGGGATATCCACATCGACGTCAGGGCTCCACCCAGGCCTCAGGCCCTATGCCAGCCACACAAGACCGCGCCGGCGGCCCCTCACCACCGCAGCTGCCCCAGGATCAGCGCCGGCAGGGACGTGCCGTCCGAGGGGCCCGCGTCCCCGCCGCCGCCGCCGCCGCCCTCCCCCTGGGCCGCGTCGCCGCAAAACTCGGGCAGCTTCTCCAGCAGCAGCGCCGCGACGCGCAGCTGGACGCGCGGCATGTTGAGCGCCATGCGCAGGAGGCTGTCGCCGTTGGCGTAGTTGACCTGACAGTTGGGAATGGTGGAGGGTCGGAGACTGTGGTGGAGAAGCGTGGCGCAAACGCACGTGCGACGGCTGCTTGACAGGCACACACGTTCGGTGCACGCGAGCCCTTGCATTGCTTTGCGGCTGGTTCCTGTTACCGCTCAGCGCGTTCAAGCACCCCGCACCCTCCCCAGCCGCATGCATGCACTTGGATTGCACAATATTCACGCATCTCGCACCTGCGACGTGACGGCCATGGGCAGCAGCGCCTGGCGCAGCAGGCCCTCGTCGGCGACCACCTCTGCCAGCCCCTGCATGAACGCGTCCTGCGCCGCCGCCGACGCCAGCTCGGCCCCCAGGCGCCGCCGCAGCTGTCGCGGGTCCTCGACGCGCAGGCCCTCGCACCGCGGCTGGCCGCCCGCCGCCGGGTCCAGGCCGGTGCAGCCGCAGAGCTCGAGCTGGCAGGGTGCAGGGCACGACGCGCGAAGGGGCATGAGCGGGCCATGCGGCATGCGGCACCGACCCTGCGTTCAAATGGGCGAGCAGCCACGCAGCACGCACGCCGCGCGCCAAAGCGCTCGAAGTGCCCAGCGCCGTCCCACGGGCCTAGACGCGCTCACCAGCGCTACGAGGCGGCTCAGAGGATCCGACTCCACCTTTTGCCGCTTGGCTGGCGGCTGCGGAGGCCGGTTCGTGGCGTCTCCAAGCGGGAACCCCAGATCGCCCTGGCCGCTACCCTCATCGAAGCTGTGCAACAGAGACATCGTTGCGCGTCTCTACTCCTCGCTACATGCCCGCAGGGCGCGCCCACGTTTGAAAGGTGACGGACAGATGCGCCCTTCAAGTCGTTTGCATGGTATATGTGAGCAGCAAACGCACCACCTGGTGCCCTGTGAAGGGCCCTGGGCGGCTGGGCGGCGGCAGTGGCACTCGGTGGCGGTCGCCGCTGCACGCTGCTCCCCGCTGTGTGTGCTGTGCACACAGGCCGGATGGGGGGCGTCACCGGTGCGACCTCACGGGGACGTGGACCTTGTGTTGCATGTGTGCATGGCAATGCATGGTGCCCGCACGTGGGCAGGCTGCACGAACACAGGCAAAGGGTGCGGAGTCGGCCAAAGCCTGGGCACAAAAAAAAGGCACTGGGCGTTGACGGAGCAGTGCCAAATGACTGATGTCAAGGCAGGAAAGGCATGCATGCGCCACAGTGGAAGGGACGGTGTTGGGGCATAGGGTTGTCCTCGGGGCTTGGCCAAAGAAACAGCAGCAGGGCGAGTTGAGGGTCGGTTCGTCAGGCGAAGTGAGGCAGTTGGTGCCAAGGTGATCGGGAGAGGAAGGGCACATCCGCTGCGTGCGCATGAGCAGTTCATGCGCCATCGTGCGGGCGGGTTGCATGTCGGGAGTGACGGCTGCGGTTGCTGTGGCTTGGGTGCTCTGAAAGAAGGGTTGCAGATTGCACACTGACAGGCATCAGGGCACTGGCAGGGCGTGCCTAGCCTGTGTGGTTGCCGCTGGGTTTGCATGGACGCGTTCGTTCTACGCCGTGGCCTCACTTGCCGGTGGCCACGGTGGGCATGGTGGGCGCGGCCGGCGGAGGCTTGGGGGCGCCGCTCTTTACGGGCGACGCAGCAGCGCCGTCGCCGCCCAGGAGCCGCCTGTGCAGGCGCAGCATGGCCGCCGACGCGATCAGGTCGGCCAGGCCAGGTTCAAGCTGCAGCGTGCGGCCCGCTGGCTGCTGCTGCTGCTGCTGCTGCTGCTGCTGCTGCCGGGCGGCGCCACCCGCCTGCGCTGTGGCCTTTGCGGGAGAAGGTGGAGGCAGCAGCGGCGGCGCCAGCTCCCGCTTCTGCTCCTGCTGCTGCTGCTGCTGCTGCACCACCCTCACGGCCTTGGCAGGGGAAGCGTGCTTGAGCGCAAGCTTGCGCCAAGCAGGCGCGAGGGTGGCCGCATCTGCGGCGTGAAGCGCGGCGGCGCACGCGGATGCAAGGACGCCGAGGCTGGCAGCCTGGGCCTCGCTGGGGACCTTGATCGCGGCCAGCACTGTCTTGACGGCCTGTGACAGAGGGGTTTGTCGCGCACAAGCAGCAAGAGGGTAAGGCTGTGTTTGGGACGGGGGAAGGGCGCCTGGCCGGCTTGGCATTGCTCTGCCCACCACGCGACCTGCATTCCAGTGACGACTGAGCAGGTGGCAAGCCAGGCACCCAATCACCAAAACAGCCGCGATGCTGCGAGAGTCCACTTGCCAGTCTCCCAGCAGCCAGGTGAACGCAAAGCCACCACCCCACCAAACACAGTCAGAGGCGCGCGGCCCCTCACCGTGGCGGCGGCGTCGTACGCCATGTCGACGGTCTCGTGGCGCGGCACGCGGTCATCGCGCTCGGCGAGGGCCTGGCGTTGAGGGTTGGGACAAGAATTCGCGGGTGGCAGGGGTGAGGTCAAAAAGGCGCAGCAGCAAATGCTCGGCATGGCAACAGGCCTGACAGGTTGATTGGCAGGGCAACAGGCCTGACGAGTGGGGGCAAGACGGTGGTTTGATGGTTGCGTGCAATCTCGGCCAGGAATATCACAAGGCAAATGGCTTTTCGCCCCTTGGCCCGGTCGAAGGCGACCAGCGCCCACCTGGACAGTCGCCGCGGTCTGCTCCTCGAGCAGCAGCTGCAGCGTGCGGTTGCACTCGGCGGCCGCGCCGCCCGCACGCAGGCGCGCCACCTGGGCCTGGGCGTCGGCCCGCATGCGCTCCAGCTCGGCGGCGTGCTTGGCGGCGCACGCCTGCAGTGCCTCGCGCTCCTTGTACAGCTGATCGGTCTGGTGGGCGCGCAGTGTCGAGGGAGAGGACAAGTGTGGAGGGGGAGTGCCTGTGAGAGTCGGCAAAGGCACAGGCAAAGGGGGCTGCACGCAAGGCTGTTGCCGAAGGGTCTTTTCAGGTACGCTCGTGTCCTTTAAGGCACGCAAAAGCATGCTGACCAGTCATCACGGGCCGCTCACCTCTGCCAGCAGCTCCTCAACCTTGGCCGCCTTGCGCTGCAGCCCCAGCGCGGCCCTCTTCTGCGATTGTGGGGCAAAGGAAAGGGGTGGAGCACCTCAGGGCACAGACAGGCCCTTTGCCACCATCATCAACCCTCAACAATTAACAATCATGTGGTTGCATTGCGGGCAAGCTGATTGGCTCAACCCAGGTGCAAGCAGCAGCCCCGCCCACATGCACCGACGCCTCACCGGCAGCTCGACCAAGTATGCGGCCGCCGCGGCGCGTGCCGCCCGCTCCCCCTGCAGCTCCTGGCGCAGCCGCCCGTTGGCGACCTGCAGGTCGTCCCTTGCCGCGATCAGCCTCTCCAGCTGCAGCTGCTGCGCCCTGTTCTCCGCCCGCAGGGCGACGGCGTCCTTGCCGCCGCCGTCACCGGGGCCGCATGCCGCCCGTGCCTGCAGCTGTTGAGTGGGTGGCGATGGCAAGTTTGCAGGCGTTTACGGCTTTGATTCAATCAGCGTTCTGGTGCCCATTCAAGGACCAGGGAAGGCTATACAGGCCATGACCCCATGAAAGCATGCATGCAAACTGGCGGCGCGACCAACAGCCAGCAGCGCACCTGCCCCTGCAGCTCTGCGACGCGCCGCTGCGAAGCAAAGCCGCATGGGTGGTTCAATAAATGGGGCTCTGGGCGGCTTTTGCAGGTAGGTGCAGGCACCGCCACCATGCACCCATGCAACCCAACACAAAGGCAAGCAAATACCCCACGCACCTGGAGGCGCCGGACCTCCTCACCCCTTGCGATGGCGGCCTGCTGGGCCGCTTGGCGAGCCTCGGCGGCGCTGCTGTCACCGCTGCAGGTCGCCAGGGCTGCCGCCTCCGCCTGGGGGCCGGAGTTTGAAGCAAGAGGCAGGTGAGAGACTTGCGCAAACCACACACAGACATGGCGTGGCAGCAACTGTTCAAACCCCACGCACCCCGCCCTGCCACGCATGCTCTCACATTGCCCGCCCCTCGCTCACCTCCTCCAGTCGCGCCGCCAGCTGCAATGGATTGAGTGGGAGGGGCCAGGCAGGTCAACAGAGTTGATACAAGCATGAAATTGGTGCAATAAGCTTGCACAGCCCTAGCAGGCGCGGCAACACAACGCGGCCCCTTACCAGCGCGGCCTGGTCCTCTGCCGCCTTGAGCTTGTGGAGAGCCGCGTTCTTGGCGCCCTCGGCGACGCGCACTTCGGTGACTGCGTCGGCCGCCTTGGCGCGCTCCTGTGAGGGTGGGCGCGCTCAAAAACTTGGCAGAGGCACTGACAGGCAGTGCAACGACTGTGCCAGCGCATGCGGAGGAGCGCAGGTAAGCGACTGAAAACGGCTTGGTGCTAATCGCGCCCACAGCAGACTCGCCTGCTTGATCTCCTTCCTGAGGTCGGCCAAGTTCCTGGCCAACTCGTCGCGCGACGTCGTCAGCGCCTCAATGCGCTTCTGCAAGGGGTAGCAGACAGGTTTGCACGGGTTCAGGTGGCCGCATGGTGGTGGTGGGTGTGATGTGTGAAGGGGGCGTGGGGGAGACGGCTCAAAAGGCACACCTCCGTCGTCCAAGCCCTTCACTCAATCACAACCCCGCTCCTTGTGTCTGTCTCAGGCCCCTGAGCAAAGGAGCGGCAGCGAGCGCACCTGCAGCGGCTTGAGCCTGTTGCGCAGCTCTGGCTGGTGGGCGTCCTGGGCGTGCACGCACAAGGGGCAGATCAACGAGCTTAAGCGGACGGGGTTGGAAAGGGCAGTTCCTGTTTTGTTGCATCCAGGGATGCCAGCCAATGGCCATCATGCCGAAGCTGTCATCCAACTGGAAACACCCGCAGACAGCACAGGGATTGCAGATCATGCTCACCTGCGCGCCGTTTGCCTCTTTTTCCAGCCTGGCCCGCCCTTCCTACGATGGGTGGGCGCGGCAGCAGGATTGCACGCGTTGGGGTGTGCGCTGGTGTGGGGTCAATTGGCTATAGATGCGGGGGCCCCCGTGTGTGCCGTAACCCACCACGCTCGCGTGCTGCTAAGCATTACCTGGAGCGCCTTGAGCTCGTTGGCGTTGATGTGGATGAAAGCCTCGGACAGTTCCTGTTTTTGTCAAGGGTGAGGGGGCACTTGGGTCCAACGGCCGAGGAGGCGATTATGGAGGCGATTATGTGCATACATGTACCTGACAAGTTGCATCCCAAACCAGCCGCGACACGGCGCACCTTGCAGGCGTGAAGGTCCTCGTGCAGCGCCGCAAAGCACTCGGCCGCAGAGGCCTGGCAAAACGGGGCAGCGAGAGTTTCATGTTTAGCGCGCACATGCGTTCCGATTGTGGCCCTGCGCAGGCACGGCACTGTTCAGGGCAGCTCGTCACGCCTGCACATGCTGTGAGGGCGAGGGCGGGCCTGCCGCCTTGCAGTGCAAGGCACGCGCACCTGAAGCGCGGCCTGGTCGTCGCGGCACGCCTGCTGTGCATTTGAGGCCGCTGCCTGTGGGGAAAAACGGGCGCTCGGTTTCATGAGTTCGCTGCAAGGCGTGGCGCCAATAGGTCGTCCAACGGGTGCACAGTGCAAGCGCTTACCTTTGCCTCCTTGACAGCTGTCGTCAGACCAACCAGATGCTTTGCGTACTCGTCGTGCAGCGCAGTGGCGGCCCGGCAGTCGTGGAAAGCCTGTACGTGCACAATCGTGTACCCGTTGGTTTGACAATGGTAGAGAGCATGTGTGTGTGTGCGCGTGCGTGTTTTGTGTGTGTGTGTGTACCTGACAACCCAGGCGCATGCATGCGGGCGTATAAGCAGCCCGTGCTTGCCTGCAAACCACCTAAGGTCAGCATTCCGGCAAACACAATGCATAAAGCCTCAACCATGAGCCGCCATGTTGCTCACCTGCGCCTCGGCCAGCTGCGACTGCAGCTTGGCGGCGCGCTCGGTTGCCTGGGCGGCCTTGGCCTCTGCGGCCTGGAGACTCAGAGCCGTCTTGGCGTTCGCTGCCTGGATGTAGGAGAGCGGCGCTCCCCTTGAAGGCGTGCAAAAATGGGGCAAGCGACGCAAGCACACGCACCGGCACACCTGTCACGCTCATGAGCACAAAGGGCATGCCCTGTGTGCGTGCTATGGCTGCTTGACGTGCACACACCTGCGCGTCGTCGAGCTTCTGTGTCATGTCGGCCATGTTCCTCCGGTGCCCTGCCTGGTATGGGGTGGAAGCACAACCCAAGGCTGCTCACCACCATGTGGTGCATGTGACGCCTTGGCCTAGACTCCCATGCATTGATGTTGCCTTCTCAGCCCCTGCCCCAAGAACTCACCCCAGCGTCGTCCAGTAGACGCCACGCCTCTGACGCAGTCTTCTTCAGGGCCGCCTGTGGCAAGCAGAAGTGCTCGGTAAGCGGACGCACGCATGAAGTGGGGCGCAGGTTTTGGAGCTGCACGGCAGCCGTGCGGCCTTTGTTACGGCCGTGACTGTGCCCCAAGGCTCAATGGACCCTATCACCTTGCTCTCAAGCAGCTCTTTGTCGGCCGTCTCACATGCAGCCTGGCAAAAGGAAAAGGTTGGCGTCATCCACATGGGGGATTGTTCGAAACAAAGAATGATGGCCGCGGGGTGAGAGTGGCAGTGCAGGCAGCCCACACCAACTGCTGTGTACATCGAGTGCCAGAAAACACAATGCAACAACCGCTAGCCAACATGGGAGTCACCTGTGCTCCGGCCAGCAGCGACTGCAGCTTGGCGGCGTGCTCGGTTGCCGCGGCGGCCTTGGCCTCCGTCGCCTGGACACGTTGGGCCGCCCTGGCATTCGCCGCCTGTGTGTAGGAGGGCTCTCGCCTCGTCAGCATGGCGCAGTCAGTGTGAGGAGGGGGCAGGCGACACACGCACACACACCACCACAAATGAACGCTCAGCAGGACACCAGCAGTCGCTGGCGGTGCGCAAACGCCGATGACAGCAGGAAACCTGTGTGCTTGTGTGCCTACACACCTGAGCGTCCTCGAGCTGCTTGGTCATGCGGGCCGACTCTCCCTTGTGCGCCGCCTGGGGAGGACGGTTGTAACAAAACAAAATGGAAGTCAGTTCGCGGTGGTATGTGGGTTGGGACCCCATCAAAGAAGCGAGGCACACCAACAACCCTGAAAGCCCGGGACACCAAACCTTTCCCCTGTATCAGCGCCCTGGATGGCTTGCCTGCTCGCTGCGCAGGTCCTTCTCAAGCCTGCAGCACTCCGCCTGAGCACAGAGTTAGACAATAGGGCAGACAGGCAGTGCGTGACTAAGGATCCCATCCTGACAGGTAAGCCCTTGTGGAAAGACCCTGAGTGAGGTTCCCGCCGGCGCGAGTGAACGACAGCCTGTGGCAGCGTCCAAAGACTTGGGAAACACCTCACCTGGGCCACGGACAGCTGCGACTGAAGCTCGTTGGCGCGGTCAGCCGCGGCGGCAGCCGTTGCCAGGGCCGCTGCAAGCTCTTGGGCCGCCTTGTTTTGGTCAGTGGGGCTCGACGGGGTGGGGAGTTGGTCGGGCTCGGCCATGGCGCTGCTGACTCCCAGGCCGGCGAGGTACTTGGTCGAGCTGGCGGCGGCGCGCCCCGACGGCCCATCCTGCGCCAAGGTGGTGGGGGTAGTGATGAGCTCGGAGCGGCACAGGGCGAGCATGTGTTTGACCGCGTCGGCTGGCGCCCCATGCGCTGGGCTGCATGCCCTCTCACCGTGAGCGGCATCGTGTCGTGCTCCACCTGCGCATGGCATAAGCGGGGCGAGGGGGGTTTTCAGGGTTGGCAGGCGGCCCGGCGCAGCGGGCGTGCAGCAGCATCTCGCGCGCGCGCCGGCGACGCCGCGTCCGCACCTCTGGCTCCGCTGCGGCGCCGCCGGCGGCCCGCGGCGAGGGGCGGACGCCGTCTTCATGCTCCTCTTCTTCGACCTGGCGGGGAAGGGAGGAGATCGGGGCGGAGAGGACGCGGATCACATCGCGGGTCAACGGGCTCGACGCCCTCCGCCTCCCCACTCGACGCAGCGAGGCCCACCTCCGCGACCTTTGGCCGCCTGTGGCCCAGCAAGACCCTGGCGAACGCTTGGAGGAGCCCCCGGAGAGGGCCGGCCTCCTCCTGCATCTCGATCTCTAGCAGCTGGTGGGGCGCTGAAACCTACGATATCGTGTACATCCTGACGACCTATGAATGACCGCGGATCGCGGCGCCCCTCGGTCAAGGCCACCGGCGTCGCCACGCTTCGTTTCGCGCGAAGGCAGCTGCCGCTGCGATGTGCCAGGCACCCGCGGCTGCGGCTGCAGTGCTTTGCGGCAGGCATTCGGCCGCCCGCCTCCGTTCCGACATGCTCGCGACGCCGGGCGCTGCGGCCTTGGCGGGGAGGTCAACGAGCTCGCCTTGCTGCCAAGGAGCTCCCTGTTTGCACGGTGCCGCCGGCCGTGGAGCTGCGGGGGCTGCCCTGGCGCGCCTGATTGCCCCTCGTGCGAGGTGCACAGCCGCTGTGGGGTGGGGCCCTCAGCGTCGCCGGCCTGCTCAGGAGGCAGTCCGGATCCCCGTCAGCAAGCTGTTCCCTGGGCACTTGAACAGGAGGCGGCAGTGTCCAGGACACACGTCAAGGTGGCAGCAGGTCTGGCCTGTAGAGCGAGCATGGGCCATCGGCAGGCGAGCGGAGGGAGGCACTCGGCACACCCGCCAGGACGCGCCACTGCTAGGGCCCCTGCGCGCTCCTCACGTCCTCTCAGACGCAATGCCTCATCGTTTTACCAAACCTGAGCAATAAAACACTTCATTTCAACGCGCCCTCGGCGATCTGAGAGCCCTGAACGCCCCCAAAGCCCGTGCTTGCGTGAAGAAACAGCCCCAGCACGATGCTTGGTTCCCATAAGCTCGTACCAGGCGGGCTGGGCGCGCGCCAGCCCCTGTGCGGCGCACGGCGTGGACCCCCGCGGCCGCGCGCCAGCGCCACAGCCGAGCCCCCGCCGGCGTACGCACAAGGCCTGCCTCCGTTCCCACAGGGCCCGGTGGCGCTCATCAGCGACCTGGACGGCACCCTGGCGGAGACTGAGCTGCTGAAAGCACGCAGTGAGCGCCACCGAGCGGTCTGGGCGTGCCTGGGGCGGGCGTGCTGTGATGCATGGTTGCGTCCGCAGCTGCGGGTGCCTGTCTGCCACTTGGCTCCGCAAGCCCGGGGGGCGAAGTAGCAGCTGCGGTTAAGCCTGCTCGTGCACCATTGGCACACGCACCGACCCGCGCACCCTGCCCCACGCCACATCGTGGCTTGCCCAACTGTCGGCGCGCCTCCCTGTGCGTGCACCTGCTCCCTCCCTCCTGCCAGGCTACGCCCTGGTGGCGACGCAGGTGGGGGTGGTGGCAAGAGGCCGCCGTCACAGAATTCTGAATTGACTGGGGCTGTGAATTGACTGGGGCCGGCACAGGGCACGACCGCTCGTGGGCACAGGAGAGGCCTTGAGAACTTTGCGACTGCCCTGCCTCCACCAGCTGCGCGTACGCCTGCAAGGTGACAGACCCCACCACCCGCCTCCCCCTCTTTCTCAGCTCTACCAGCTCAGCCGCGCCGGCGCGCAGGCCACGGGCGCGGCCGCCCCGGCCGGGCCGGCCCCCACAGACTCGCTGGGCTTCATGGACTGTGAGCGTGAGCCCGGCAGCGTCTTCCAATCGGTGCTCGGCAGCTTGGCCTCTGGCGAGTTTGACGGCGCCCCCGGGGACGCCGCCGCCGCGGCTGCGGCGGCGGGGCCGGAAGGCGAGCGGGCGCTCACGGCGGACGAGATCGTCGAGATCTGCATCCAGTGGTGGGGCGTCGTTTGGGGACGGGGTGGCAGATGGGGTACTTGCCTTAGAGCCTGCACCATGCCGGCAGTGCGCAGGCGTGGTGCCTCCTGCCAGCCCTGTGCAGATGCACTGTTGAAAGGCCGCACTTGCATTCCACATTTCCACGTAATTGCAGCTGCCCCTCCCATCACCTCCTGCCGAGTTCTTGACATTGCCCCCCCCCCCCTGCCAACCTGGCCGCCAACACCTGCACTGCACAGCTACATGGAGGGCATCGGGGGCACCACAGAGGGCGTCGCCCGCCGCGTCGTCGACCGGCTGGGCCTCCATGAAGCTCTCGCCGCCGACGCCGCGCGGCTGGGCGTGAAGGAGCCTTGGGAGGCGCTGTACCGCCTGCACAAGACCGTCGGGTGGCCGAGGTGTGGCGGCCGCGTTGTGGGCTGATGCCGCCCGGGGCGCCTGGCAGGGCCCTTTGCTCACCCCCCCCTGAGCCGGACGATAAGGGGCGTCTGGGTTGCGCATCCTGGGCGCGCCTCGTTATAGCAGGGAAAGAAAATGCCATTTGGGCATGCCTGGAGGGCGTATGCGCGCCCTCGTGCTTGGGCTGCTCACTAATGCGATTGCTGCGGATGCTGCGGGCGAAGCCGTGCGGGCGCCGCAGGCATGCGCACGGCCGCCACCGCCCTCCTGCGCCGCCCGCCCTCGGCAGCTTCTCCACCCGCCGCAACATCGCGGGCGCCGCCTACGAGCACAACCTCGCCACGCTGTGGCGCGCGCACGCGGCGGGCCTGCCCATCGCGGTGGCGACGTCCAGCCTCACGGCTGATGCAGAGCGGGCGCTCGAGTACCTGGGGGTGGCCTCGATCGTGAAGGCGGTCGTCGGCAAAGACAAGGTGTGTGGGCGGAAAGGAGCGCAGGGGCGCGGGCGCGGCCGGGCGGGGCAGGGTGGTGCGCGGGTGGCGTGCCTGCATGGGGGCACACCTTTGTTTCCAGTGCCTCTCAGCCCGGCCAGGCGTGCCGACCCTCCGCCGCGGCCACACCGCCACGGAGCCCAGCCAGCCGCCCGCCTTGCCTCCCCTCGCGCCCTCCCCTCGCTGGCCAGGTGAAGACCCCGAAGCCCGACCCTGAGGTGTACCTTCAGGCGGCCGCCGCCATCGGCGTCGACCCCCGCTTCTGCGTCGGCGTCGAGGACTCGCTGCCCGGAGCCCAGGCGGCCGTCGCGGCCGGCGTCGCACCCATCCTCGTGGCGAATCCCTTTACCGCGCCCGGCCTGCGCACGCAGTCGCTGGTGCCGCCGGGGCGGGTGGTGCTGGACGCTTCGGATGGCGCGGCGTATGAGAGGGCGCTCGAGGCGGCGTGTGCCGAGTTGCGCCGACGGCGGGCCGGCGCTTCGTGAGAGAGCGGGCGAGGGCCCCTGCCACTCGAGAAAGGTTTATGAGACATCATGCAGGGGGCGTTGGCCTCAAATGGCTCCATGCACGCCTGATTGCGCGTCTGCGTATGCTTCCTTTTGGGCCGTCTGTCGCTCTGGGGATGGTTCTGATGCGCGGCTTATGGTTTGGCGGCCCCCGTTTGGCGCCGCACACACATTGCGTCTTCAGCGAAGCGCGTGGGTGCCGCCTCGCCGCGACTCACCTGTTGGCCTGCACCCCCTAACATGGGGGGTCGGCAGGCCAGGGGCCTTTGCCTTGCTCTTGCCCTGCATTGACCAAGCTCAAGTTGAGCAGCAAGTGCACATATCGGCACACCCACGCGCACGCAAGCCCATTGGCGGCGCCGGCGCGTCCAGCGTGTGACAGGAAGAGCCCTTTTCCGAACGCCGATCCTTCCCCATGTCCTTCTCCGCTGATGTCATCCTTTTTTCTGCATTCGCGTGTCATTGCGAGCAGTCCTTGCATCCCTGCAGGCCCCTTCCCCACACTGTCGAGTCACGTCCAAGCGCAAACGATTGATCCGTTCCCCACCGCCCCTTGCCGCTCTTTCCCTTGTGAGCATAGATGTACTGTAAAACCCGCCGCTCCTCTCAATTCTATGGGCGCCCATTCAGGCAGGACTGGCGCTGAGGCGCAGACACGGGCGCGACGGGCACGACAAAACGACAGGACCGGTGGCGCCCCTCACTGCTGACCACAGCCAAGCTTCAGCTCGGCCGCCATAGGCACATCCGCAGCATCGCCGGCGCAACATATCGCCCGCAGCCGCGAACGCGCCCTCGCAGTCGGCGATCTGCAGCTGCCGTCGGCGCCGCGCTCTGAAGGCTCCTGCCCGCCCCCGGCCCAGCCCTCTTTCCAACCCGTGCCGGGGTCGCAGTTTCTCTATCCTGAGAAGGCAGGGCCCCGTTCTGCAATCGCAGCCGTCGAGCTCGAGCAGCGAGCAGCGAGCCATGGCGCCCAAGAAGGCGACGAAGCAGCCGGAGGAGGTGCTGACGCGCATTGCCATCGTCAGCGCGGACAGGTGAGGGGGGCGCGACGAAGAGATTGCTGCCTGCCTGCAATGCTGCACCTGCAAACCGAGCCTGACGCGTGCATGGGCTGCCCCCGTGGCCTTGCATCGCAGGTGCAAGCCCAAGAAGTGCCGACAGGAGTGCAAGAAGAGCTGCCCGGTCGTCAAAGTCGGTGCGCGCCGCCCGCCGCCGCCGCACCCGCTGCCGCTGCTTGCGTTGCGCGAGGCCGGCCGGCCGGCGGCTGCTCTGCCTGCGTGCCTCTGCGGCGGCATGCCGTCGGCGATTGTGCTGGCGGCGTCGGAGCCCATACTCGGAGGGGGCGGCGCCGCGACGGGACGTTTACTGCGCCCTTGCACACGCGCACGCAGCTCCCCTTTTCCTTTCGCTGAGGCGGCCGTTGCCCCGGCGCGCTGCACCCGCCCCGCTCGCAGGCAAGCTGTGCATTGAGGTGGTGCCCAACAGCAAGATCGCATGGATCTCCGAGGAGCTGTGCATCGGCTGCGGCATCTGCGTCAAGGTGCGCGCGCTGGAGGAGGGGCACGTGTGCGTGTGTGCGTGTGCGGGCTTGGTGCAGGAATGGTGGGCAGCTGGCGGAAGCTGCGGTGTGTGTTGGGCAGGCGGTTGGCGGTGACGGCAGCGGCAGCAGCGGCGGTGGTGGCTGTTGCGTTGGCAGGGTTTCCAGTGGGACTTGCAACGGCAGTGGCGGCGGCGGCGGCGGCAGAGGCCAGGGAAACTGGAGGAGGGAGAGGTGGACAAGGAGCAGATTGAGGTGCAGGAGCAGTCGTTGAGGCACTATCTTGATTGTTGGGGAAGCCGAGGCGGCGGAGGCGGACACGGCGGCGTAGGCGAGGTGCAGAAGCAGCTCTGAGCTGCAACGCCGGCGTGAGCCTCAAGGATGGCAGCCGTGTGCCCTCAAGCCATGTGGCCTGCAAGGAGCAGCGTCTTTGCTGGCACACAGCTTGTGCCGCCGCCCCCCTTCCGCATCCACACCGCACCGCGTCCCCACCGCGCCGTGCCACATCCCCGACCCCCCAGAAATGCCCGTTTGAGGCGATTATGATCATCAACCTGCCCAAGGACCTGGAGGGCCACACGACGCACCGCTACGGCCCCAACAGCTTCAAGCTGCACAGGTGCGCGCGTGCGCAGCGCGGCGCGGCGGGCTCCTGGGTGGTGGCTGTGTTTGGGGTGCGAGGGTGGCGCGCGCACCGCTTTCTACGGGCATTCGGATTGCCCGGAGAACCAGGCGGTGGCGGCAGCGGCGTTGTGAGGGGTGCCCGTGCCGAGGAAAGCATCTTGTGACGCGAGCTGACGAGCAGCCTTGTCGTGATGCCCCACCGCGCAGGCTGCCGATGCCGCGCCCCGGCCAGGTGCTGGGCCTGGTGGGCACCAACGGCATCGGCAAGTCGACGGCGCTCAAGGTGGGGCTTTTGCAGTTGTGGCGGGTCCGGCTGTCGTTCTTGTGTGCATGTGCATCAAGTCAGCTGGTCAACGTGCATGCATGTGTGCTCACTTACACCTGCACGCATGCAGACACACCCGGCTTGTACGTTCGTGCACACAAGCAACCAACTAAACACCCCTCGACGCCTCAGATCCTGGCGGGCAAGCTGAAGCCCAACCTGGGGCGCTTCGAGTCACCCCCCGACTGGGAGGAGATCCTGGCCTACTTCCGCGGCAGCGAGCTGCAGAACTACTTCACAAAGGTCCTGGAGGACGACCTCAAGGTGTGTTTGGGGATGGGGTAAGGGGACGGGGTAAGGAGGGGGGGTTGGGTGGGATTTGGCCGGGGAAAGGGGGGCAGCGGGGCTAGTTCACAAAAGTCCCGGAGGGCGACCTCAAGGTGTGTTTGGGTGGTATGCGGGTGTATAGGGGGTGGTAAAGGTTTTTGAAAGGGGAGAGGGAGTGGGGGCAAGGGAGCGCTACTTGACGAGGGTCGTGGAGGGACACCTCAAGGTTTGTGTGGGGGAGGGGGTTTTTGGGAGCAGTCGGAGAGGAAGTGAGAGCAGCAGCGAGACTAGCAGCACGACTGGGAGCGGGAAGAGGGGGTAGGGGGAGCAGGCGCAGCGGAGCAGAGGCCTGCCCTTGCCTTCCTTCGGGAATTGACCCACCTCCCCCATTCGCCGGTGCCCCGAAACACCCCCCTCCCAGGCCGTCATCAAGCCGCAGTACGTGGACCACATCCCCAAGGCCGTGCGCGGCAACGTGGGGGAGGTGCTGGACGGCAAGGACCAGCGCGGCGTCAAGGCTCAGCTGCTGCAGGACCTGGACCTGGAGCAGGTGGGCTTGGTTGTTTTATATTGGGGGTGTTTGTTTCGGTGTGTGTGTATGTGTGGGTGGGTGCACGGCAAGGACCAGCGCGGTGTGAAGGCCCAGCTGCTGCAGGACCTGGACCTGGAGCAGGTGGGCTGTGTGGCTTTCTAAAGGGGTGTTTGGTGTGCATGGGCGCATGTGCTTCTTGTATGGTGGGCGGGGACGTTGCTTTCCATTCACTTGTGCACGCAACCTGCCACCAACCACCAACCTCGCCTCCCAAACCCTCAGGTCCTGGACCGCAACGTGGAGAACCTTTCGGGCGGCGAGCTGCAGCGCTTTGCCATCGCGGTGGTCGCGGCGCAGCAGGCGGACGTGTACATGATCGACGAGCCCTCCTCTTACCTGGACGTGCGGCAGCGGCTCAAGGCGGCGCAGGTGCGTGGTCGTCGGCCTTGGGAGGGGGCGGTGGGGCGCGGCCGGCGCCACGGGGCCCGACGCAGGACCAATCCCTGCAAACGCCCGCCCACCTCCTGCGCCCCACCCATTCACCACCCCCATTAGGTCATCCGCGGCCTGCTGGACATCAAGAACTTTGTCATCGTGGTGGAGCACGACCTCTCGGTCCTGGACTACCTCTCGGACTTCATCTGCTGCCTCTACGGCAAGCCCGGCGCGTACGGCGTGGTCACGCTGCCCTTCAGCGTGCGCGAGGGCATCAACATCTTCCTCGCGGGTGCGCATGGGTGGGGGTGGCAGTGTGGGGGGGAGGGGCTCAAAAGACGGCAGGGGCTGGGGCATTGCAGCGTGGTCACGCTGCCCTTTAGCGTGCGCGAGGGCATCAACATCTTCCTCGCGGGTGCGGCTGCGGAGGGAGGGGTGGAGGGCGGGCTGGCGCGGCTTGGGAGGGAGGGGAGGGGCGTGTGTGGCGGTGGCAACCCCCCCCCCCCCCCCCCCGCAGGCTTTGTGCCCACGGAGAACCTGCGGTTCCGCGAGGAGAGCCTCACGTTCAAGGTGGCGGACCAGAACGTGGCCGAGGACGAGGTCAAGAAGTTCCACTGCTACGACTACCCCGCCATGAAGAAGACGCAGGTGGGAATGAGGACGGGGCCCGCCATGGGTGCCTGCGCGCGCCATCTCGCGGCAGTCACCCACCCACCCAGTCAGTCAGTCAGTCAGTCAGTCAGTCAGTCACTCACTCACTCACTCACTCACTCAACTCACCACCCCAGGGCAACTTCACGGTGTCCGTGGAGGTGGGGTCCTTCACCGACAGCGAGATCTCAAGTCATGCACCCCACCCCACCCCACCCAACCCACCCCACCCCAACCCACCCCACCCCAGGGCAACTTCACGATGACCCACCCCACCCCAGGGCAACTTCACGATGTCCGTGGATGCGGGGTCCTTCACCGACAGCGAGATCATCGTCATGCTGGGGGAGAACGGGACGGGCAAGACCACCTTCATCCGCATGCTCGCAGGTGGGGGAGGCGGGGAGGCTGTTCTTTTGGCGCTTTGTTTGGCGCTTGTGTTTGTTTGTTTGCTTGCGGGTGGCGTGAGTGCGTCTGTGAGTGCAGAGGGAGGGCTGCCTTGCTGGCTGGCTGGACACACATTCAATTGCTATTGCCTTTGGCCATGGGCGCGCCCTCACTGCTCTGCGCACGCCCCGCTGGCGCCGCCCACACTAAACATCTGCCCCCGAACGCAGGCATGCTGCCCCCCGACGAGTGCGACGGCGACGGCGAGCTGCCCCAGTTCAACGTGAGCTACAAGCCCCAGAAGATCAGCCCCAAGTTCGAGGGCACCGTGCGGCAGCTGCTGCACAAGAAGATCCGGGACTCGTACCTCCACCCCCAGGTGGGCGTGCGGGGTTGGGAGCGCCTCTTAGTTTGAAATTTTTTTGGGGGGAGGCAGCTTCCGTGAGCTCAGCAGGGCGCCTCCAGCCCCAGCGCACGCGTCGTGCTCACGGGCGGGCGGCTGCAAGCACGGGTTGCAGAGCCCCAGCCGTGCTCCCCTGCTCTGCGCTTTTGATTTCCCGCGGTCCTCCTGACACTCGGCACCCTGCGCTCCTCACCCCCCTCCCCCAGTTTGTGTCGGACGTGATGAAGCCGCTGACCATCGACCCGCTGATGGACCAGGAGGTGCAGAACCTCAGCGGCGGCGAGCTGCAGGTGCGCGGCCACCGGGGCGCCCCCCGCCCCTCCGCCGTTACAGTCGCCCACAATCTGTGATGTTCCCTTGGGCGCGCTCCCGCCCAGGCGCGGCTTATCCGTCGTGTCGCGCCGCCTTGGCAACCCGCCTGTGCAGCCAGCCGCAGTTAGGCTCAGCCCTGGATGCAAGCAACCGGCTTGCTTTTAGACAGGCTGCGCACGTGCATCTTTGCATTACCCTGCCCCCCTCTCCCCACCCCCACACTTCAATCCCCCAGCGCGTGGCCATCGCGCTGTGCCTGGGCCAGCCCGCCCCTTCCCAACACCCCCCTTCACCTCCCCCGTCCGTCCCCCCCACCCCCCTTGCCCCTCCCCTTGTTCTCAGCGCGTGGCCATCGCGCTGTGCCTGGGCCAGCCCGCGGACATCTACCTCATCGACGAGCCCAGCGCGTACCTCGACAGCGAGCAGCGCATCATGGCCTCAAAGGTGGGGCTCACAAGGCGGGGAGCGCGCTCCGGCCGCTCTGAGCTGCCCACCTCAGCGGCCGTGCTTGGGGTGTGCTGCGCGTGTTTGGCATGCCACAAGGTCCCCTTGCGTGGGGGCCTCACCTTGTTCCACACCCCGATCCACCCCCCTCCCCGGCCATCCCCCCCCCAAAAGGTCATCAAGCGCTTCATCATGCACGCCAAGAAGACGGCCTTCATCGTGGAGCACGACTTCATCATGGCCACGTACCTCGCGGACCGGTGGGCCTTGGTTTGATTTGGATAGGCCATACCCTGCTGCGCCTGCTGTGCGTGCTGCGCCTGCTGTGCGTGCTGCACGTGCTGTGCGTGCTGCGCGTCCTGTGCGTGGCATGCTTTCGTTGTTGGGGGCCTTGCTTGCAAGCCCCTCTTTCCGCCACCTTGAGATCCGCTGGCCACCTCTTTCACCTCTTTCACTGCCTCAAATCACTGCCTCAAACCCCAGGGTCATCGTGTACGAGGGCGAGCCGTCCAAGCGGGCCACCGCGCGCACGCCGCAGTCGCTCATCACGGGTGCGGCGCCCCGCGCGCTCCTGCGTTCCCGTGGCCTTTGCGCCGCCGCCGCCAACCTGCCATGCCGCTCGTGCGTTCGCCAATGGTCGCGCCTCTGCAGACCACCGGGTTGCACGCTCGCTCAAGCACGACCCTGTCCCCTCACAACCCCTCCGAAACGCCCTTCCCCACCTCACCCTCCCCTCTCCCGGCAGGCATGAACCTGTTCCTGTCCAACCTGGACGTGACCTTCCGCCGCGACCCCACCAACTACCGGCCCCGCATCAACAAGTGGGGCTCCACCAAGGACCGGGAGCAGAAGGACGCGGGAACCTACTACTACATCGACGAGGTGGGGGGGGGGTTTACCGGTGTGGGGGTTTGAATCGTGTTTCCCGCCGCCGTTTAATTGGGCAGCTGTGTCTTTCAGATGGGGCTTGTATGTCCTGTTCCCCACCCATGCGTGCCGTTGCAGAGTGCGTTGCGTGGGCCGTGCGTTTGCACCTACGCCGCGCGCGAGGTTGTGTTGCTTCTGTATGCACTTGGGTGCCGCCTCCAACGCTAACCCACCTTTGCCGCCCCACGCGTGTGTCAACACGCATTTGCCACCCCCCTTTGTCGACCGCAGTGAGCACCGTCGCCCATCCCCGCGCCTCGCGCTGCCTGCGTGCCTGAGCTGCCGCGGAGCAGCTCAGGCCAGCGCCTGCGCGCCCGGCGGCTCGGCGGCGGCCGGGCTTGCGGCCGCTTAGGCATTAGGCAACCCTGCGAGCGGCGGATGGTTCTGCGCCGCGGCCGCGCGCAGCGGCAGGGGCGGCTGCAGTCGGGGCCGGACGTGGCGCAGCTGCATGGCTGAGTGCGTTCCGCGGCTTGCCCCGGGCCACAGACGCCATGCCGCTCCGGCCTCGCCGCCGGCGTGCAGCGGGCCTGCGCGGCTCTCTCCTCTCCTCTTCTCTACCTTTGCCCCGACTCTTCGTGCCTCCTTTTCTGAGCGTCTGGTTTTTTGTGCACGTTAGCCTCCTCGCGTCTTTTCCCGGGTGTTGTGTGTTCGTAGTCATGTTTGCCCGCAGCTAGCGCCTGCCATGAGGCCCTGCGCTCCCCTGCAGCTGCCTAGTCCCATTCGGATTGGGCCCAGCCGGCCCCCTCACTCGCCGTCCCCTCCACCAGTGCAATGCACAGCCTTTTTGCACGCGCGCGCCGCACCCCGGCCGCGGGGCGCTCGCCAGGGTTGGTGGCAGCCGCTGTCACGGGGCCGCGAGGCTGCCGCGGCGCGCGCGGGCGCTGGACAAGCTGCCCGCCGCCCCGCCGCGCTGCTTCTACTTGCCCGCAAGGGGCGCCCCGACCCCAGCCAGTTTGTAACCCGGCATGGCACCGTGACGGCACAATCGCCTGCAGAGGCTCGAGCCTGAGTCCGCGGCAGAATGGCCCTCCCCACAGGGCTGGGCTCCCACCGCCTTTAAATGTGGGCAGGGTCTCGACAGCAAGCAGTTGATTGTGTCATCGCCCGTCTATGCGGTTACAGCTCGGTGCAAGCGCCTGCGAGGCGATGATGCAGCCTATGCTCTCCTCCGTCGCGTGGCAGGGGGCGCGGCGGGGAGCTCGGGCACCTGCCGCCCGCGCCCCCAGCCACGGCCGAGCCAGGTCCCACATCAGCGTCGCATGTTCAACAACAGCGCCCCACTGGTGTGGTGGTGTGGGGGTTCTTCTCGCGCATGCAATACGGCGCTTCCATGCAGCACACAGGCGGAATTTGCGTGCGCGGGGGTGGCGCGGCCCCCCATATGTGCGGCGGTGTGATGTTCGCCACCAAAGGAGCCAGGCGGAGATGAGATAAGGGTTGGGTCGCATGCCACTGCCGTGCTTTTCCTTCTTCTTCTCCAGCCCTTTTGAGGCTTGCAGCGCCACTCGATTTCAGGCGCGTGCAGACGGCGGGCGGCTGGGCTGCGGCGGGCCCCAAAACCAGACACGGGCACACAAGGAGAACGGCAACGATCGAGATCAACTGAGAATGGGCAAAGATGCGCCCCTCTTGGCCCTGGCGCCACAGGCCGCGCCCCGTCGCACTTGCGCTTAGCGGCCCGCTGTTGGCCAACGCGGGTTGGCGAAGGGATCGGGCCTGCTAGCAGCAGGGCAGGGGCGACCGGGGCCGTTGGTCGAGGCGGGGCTGAGGGGGGCTATGGGAGGCAGGGGGCGTGGGTCAATCGCAGGCGGCACATTGTGTGCCGCGGATCAACCTCGCCCGCTGCCGGGGGAACTTGTGGGTTGGTACAGGCACGGGGGTCAGGGGGCGGCGTCGGCGCCGCGCTTTCGTGTCAAGGCCGGTGGTATGCTCCAGCCGGGGCCGCGCTCGGCGCAGGGCGCCCGCCGCAGCGCGCGTGCGGCAGCGACGCGCG
>VIYE01000021.1:0-17609 GCA_008037345.1 Messastrum gracile | reverse complement strand
GCGGCGGCGCGGCGGGCGCCAACGCATGCCGGCGTCGGCCGCGCTGGCGTACGGCGTGGGTGGTTGGTCGGCAAAGAATGGGAGCCATCAGCAAAGGTTGGTGATAAGACAAGGGAGAGGGGCACGCCTCTGACAAGATAACGGGGAGGGCCCCTGCTCTGCTGGCTTGGCCGCGTCCCGCATTTGGCACGCGCCGCGCCGCGCCGCGCACCACGCCTGCTGCCCCGCCCAGCCTGCAGCCAATCCCAGCCGTCCAGTCTCGGCGGCGCCCGCCTCTCCGCCGGCGGCACAGCCCTCCACTGCGCGGCCCAACGCGCACACGCCCGGCCAGCGGCTGGCCAGGCGAGCACAGCGCAAGCCCGCCCCACCGCCGCCTGGCCAGCCGCCCTCCTCCACATGTATCCATTCGATTGAACGAGCACTCGGGGGAACCGGCGAGGAAGAAGGCGCTGGGAACTGGTCTGGTCCGTGCGCGCATGCGGGTCCTCAGCACGTTGCTGAGGCTTCTTGTTGTCTGCCGTGGGCTCACGCCGCACACCAGCGCTTCTTGCCCCGGCCACGCAGATCGCTGGTGGATGGACGGTCCACCGCAAGCGCCTCCACCTCCGGGTAGTTTAAAAGCTACAAGGAGGATGCGAACCCCGAGTTCACTACTCGTCACCCGACGGAACGCGTCGGCGGGGCGCGCCGCTGCGGCGCGAACAGCGCCCAGGCCTGCTCTCGCGGCGCGAGCCTGTGCATCGCCAGCCTGCACATGTCGTGGCCGCTGCTTAGGGGAAGAACGGTTGCATGTAGAGGCACAGCTGCGCGGCCGTGCTGCCCCCGAATCAGGGGCCGAACGCTGGGACGAGGCCCCCCCACCTTATCCCTACAAAGCGTCACCAGGGTCCAGCCCCAACGCCAGCAGCAGGCCCCTGGCCCCTCGCTCGGCCCCAGCCCCCTGGCGCCCGAGCCCCGTGCTCCCCGCACAGGCGCAAGTATGTGAACGCTGGCGCCGGCCGCGACGCGCTTCCCCACTTGGCCCTGCCCCCTGGGAGCGCCCCGGCACCGCCGCCAGTGCGGCCGCATACCACGCCATGCGGGCGTGGCGGTCAACGGCCTGAGAGCACCATGGCCCCTTTGAGGGGGCGTCCACGAGCCACCACAGCGGTGCTACTGGCCCTGGCGGTGTGAATGCTCCGCGCGGCGCAGGTGAACGCTTCAACCGCGAGCCCGACAGCACAGCCACCGCGCAGTACGCCGCGCAGTACGCGGACACCCCTTCCTTGCCCGGCCCTCATCGTTTGTGCCAGCCGCCGCACCGCAGCCTGGACTGATGCTTGCTGTTACACGCTCAGTAACCACAGCAGCGCCAGGCGCCGGGCCCAGGGCTGCAAACATGTGGGCGTTGCCGCGCCAAAAACAGAGCGGCGGCATGGACTATTCAAAAGGGTGTGCGACACGGTTTTGGGATATTCACTGGGATCTGGCAGGCTTTGGTGTGTATGGGGCAGCTATCCAGGGCTGCAAGTGTTTGGCCACAGTGAGTGGGCTAGGCGGAGGAAAAAGGCAGGTGAGGGCGCCAACCTGAAAAAGGGAGGAGAGGAAACCTCTCCGCAGGGACAAAGGCAACAACCCAAGATCCCATATGGCCTGGGCCCCCATGTGCTGGGGCAAGCCGCTCAGGTGAGGGGGCCGCCCCGGCCTGACGAAGGGCAACACGGGGCTTATGCTTGAAGCAGGCGCGGCCAATGCAATGCAGCGCTGGGGCATGCGCGAAAGCTTCGGGGCTTGTGCCCTGAATAGCGTGCAGCAGCCACAGGCTTGGAGCAAGGCAACAAGCCGGGCTGACACTTGATGCGAGAGCGGCCGTGACCTGGCCAGCACAAGCGTATTCATGCAAGTGTTTCGGGCAGATAACGCGAGTTGGGCCACAAGGGGCCACGGGGCCCAAGGGGCCCTTTTTTTCAGTTTGCGGCGCCCAAGGCAATGCCCGTGCGCATCACTCAAAGTCATGCCTCAACTGATGAACAGGCCTGGGATCCCATTGGGTTGCAAGGCGCGCGGCCAAAAGGGGGCGTGGACGTCTCGCAGGGATTCATCCGTGTTGTGGAGGGACCGACATTCAATCGTCCCGACAATGCTCCGCGGGCACCAGGCTTCGTGGCACAAGGTCCGCAGGTGCTGGGCCCTCTCAGGGCCCAGCAATTCGCCACGCACGAGCCATTCATCACCCGGAGGCGCTGACGATGCAGAGCGTCTGGGAACTGTTGGGCTGCTTGCCCTTGGGGCACTTAGCGCTGCGAGGCGCGAGGCCGGCGGCGAGTTGCGGTGCGAATGTGGGGTTCATTGCTGCTTCCAGCTCCAACGCTGTGCATATGTGGAGCGCATGCGCACACACATGCACGCACGCACGCCTGCAGCGGCTGCTCAGGCATTGCCCAGGCCATGCACGCACGCATGCAGGTGAGCCTTCAACACAAGCCACCGGCAGGGGCTCACCACTTTGACGCCAGGCTGTCGCCGCCCTTGCCGACGGTGCCAGCTGGGCAGGGCTGGCAGACTCTGGGGAGGCGCCATTGCGAGCGTGAGGGTGCACATGGTTACGAAGATTGGCCAGGCTTAGGGGGTACGTACAGGGAAGCCTTGCCATGTGGCTGTATGCTCTGCTCCTAGCCACCCTCCCAAACTGGGCCCGAGCCCCGCCCACGTCGGTGCCGGCTGCTGGCCTTTGCTTCAGCCCAGCCAGCCCACTCCACCCTTGCCTGCCGGGGCTGCCCATGTAGCCTGGCGCGCACAAACACTTGCCCTTTGACAGAATCGTCCTGCGCGGGTGCGGTCGAGCGCATGCATGTGCAGGGGGGCCAGAACGTGGGCAGTGCAGTTTGAGTGGCTGCAGGTGGCAGGGTGCTGTGACAGACCTAAGAAACTGCCCATGGTTGAACCAGCGGCATGTGGATCGAGGCTCTCATTGCGGCCCCTCTTCAAAATCGTATGCTGAGGTGCTCATGATCAGAACAATCTGAATCCCTGCTTGCTGGTACCACCAAGCACACCGGCCGGGCTCACCCTGGGATGCCGGCGCACTCAGCGCAGACCTTGGTGGTCGCGCAGCGCTTGCAAGCGCCCAGGCTGGGGCACGCGGACGAGTCGCACGCGCTGCTCTGCGCGTTTGGCCACGAGCCCGCGGGGCACGGGCTGCATGTGGCCGTGCCGTCGTTGGGGCCCCCGGGGCTGAACTGGCCGGCAGGGCATTTGACGCAGGTCCCGTCGCCCTTGGGGTTGCTCTGGTAGCCGGGCGAGCACTGGCAAACGCCGGCCACGAGCTGGTACCTGTTTTGCAAGGGTGTGCGGAAGAAGGTTGTGAGGGGCTTTCGTCTACGTGGCTCTGTCGCCAGGCTGTGCCAGTAGATGTTTCAATTCTGTTGGCTCGCCCCACGGCTCCATGGCCGCGGGCTCCCCTCTGAGGGCCTGGAGCCCAGGCCCGATTAGGCAACTGCTGCCTTGCTCACGCTGGACCGGCTGGGCACTGCATGCATTGCGTTGTGCTTGCGCAGACGGCGCAGACGCCGACGGAAGGGCAGGTGATGGGCTGCGCAGGGTGTGCGGCGTGGGGGTGGTTGGCCGGGCTCGCTTGTTGGGTGTGCATGTCTGAAGACTGCTTGGATGGATTCCTCTTGTGGCCCCCGGCCACTCAACTTACAGTTGAGACTCTAGTCTAGACAGCGTCATTGGGAGGCGCAATGCCGCCAAGCCAAAGACCGCGAAACATGCTCACCACGCAGTCTGTCCGCTGTATGTTGGACGTCTGGCCTGCCGGGCAGGCCTCGCAGTATTTTTCGGTGCTGGGGCCACCCGAGCTCACAAAGCCGCGCTTGCACTGGAGGCACTGCGAGGTTGGGGCGACGCACGCGTGTAGGATGGGCGGCGGGGAGTAGGTTTGAGTCGCGAGGCAGAAGCAAAGGGGCCCGCACTTGAGTCTACCTGGCACAAGCCGCATCAGTTGTCTCTGGGCAGCCGACATCAAAGCCACCAGCAAACAGTTGAAAACCCCTCATCCCCCGCTAGCAGCCCCAGCCCAATTTCTGCTTCAGCACTTGCCGCGCGGCTGGCGCTGCCTTCGAAGCCAGGCGCGCAGTCACACTGCCCGGCGTTGAGCACGTAGCTGCAGTCCAGTTTGGACAGGCCGAGGGGTGGCGCAAAGTGTGGTCAAGGCACAAGTTTGTGGAGCCCATGCAGCCGACAGATTGGGAAACCTTGACAGCTCAAAATGATCACCCTTTCTTCTCCCCGCGACACAATCAGCGCGCCGCACGACAGCAAAAAACCGCACAAGCCCGCACGGTATGACTGCTGGCAGCATGCACGGGTGTTCACTGGCTGCGTGGGCAACCCCACAACGAGCCACTCACGCATTGTTGGTGGTGGAGCACTGCCTACACTGGGTGGAGCTGATGCAGTCAATGCACTGCCCCGTTGCCGGGCACTGAGAGGTCACCGTTCCTCCTGAGCCTCCTGAGCTGGCCTGCGATTTGCAGCGACGCCGTGGGCGATGGCAGGCTGGGTGGGCATGCGCGTTTGCGTGTGCGTGTGCGCGTGCGTGTGCGCATGTGTGCATGCAAGATGGAAGGGGGTTGAGGAGACAGTCAGAAGAGAGCTGCGGCTCGCACATGCTTGAGTTTGGTCAGGCTCACATCCCCAGACCCGCTCACCACGCAGTCGGTCCGGTCAGCGGTTGACGTGTAGCCGTCGGGGCACGGCTGGCACACTTGGTCGGTGTTGGGGCCTCCAGAGCTATACCACCCGATGCGGCACTTGTAGCACTGTAGCAAAGTTTGGGATGGGTCCGGAGCAGTTGGGAGGTTGGAAGCATGTGCGAACGCACAAACCAGCACCAGCCAGCCAGCCGCACAGCACTGCTTGGCCCATGAGAAAGCTGCTCCCGAAATGCGCAGAATGCCCTGTTGCAGGTAATCTTGATCTTGAGCAACAAGCCCCAAAGCCCCATCGCGCTTTGAAAGAACTCACCGTGCGGCTCGGGCTCCCCTCGAAGCCGGGTGCGCAGTCACACTGCCCCCGATTGAGCACGTAGCTGCGGTTGCAAGATGGACGGCAGAGGTGGACATAGTCGGCGCATAAGGAGGGGCGGCCAGCGGGCTTGTTCCCCAGCCGATCGGCCGGGTTGCTCCTTGGATTCTTGGCCCTGGCAATCAGCTGCAGCCCTTTCTCCCAACTCAACTGCCCTGCTCCAGCGCTGCGCTTCTTGAACACGCAAGCTGAGACCAAGGCCTTACTGCCACATGGACCCCCAATAACTATGCACAAGCCAACTCACCCGTTGTTGGTGGAACACTGCTTGCACTGGGTGGCGCTAATGCAATTCACGCACTGCCCAGTCGTTGGGCACATGACGCTCTACAGGAGGAGGGCAGCAGGGGGTTGAGGTTTTGGACGGAAGCGGGTGAGGTAGGTGTTGATGGGGTGGCCTGCCCCGGCGGCAGCTCCGTTGAAAACCCCAAAGTTGACCTGCGCTCTCCCAATGCTTCGTTTCTCCTTTAAGCCCGCTGCCTACCTCGCACGACGTCTGCTGGGCGTTTGCTTGTGTGTTGGCCGGGCACTGCGAGCAGGTCGTGGCGTTGTTTGGGCCGCCGCTGCTGACCGAGCCAGCGGGGCACTTGCTGCACATGCCACTGTCACCGCCCTGGTAGCCCGCGGCGCACGCGCACACGCCACTCTGGCGCACGTAGGCCCTGACAAGAGCGCGAATGGGGGCGAACGAAGATTAAGAGAGCAGCCCGTAAATGGATGAGAGATGGTCGTGAGTGGTGGCATGCTGGTGCGCGCGCGCGCGTGATGCGCGTGTTGCAGGGCGCGTCCGCTGGTGTGCGTGCGCGTGTGCGTGCGTTCCGGCTGTGGGCTGCGGTGCACCCGCACAGGTGGTGAGCACGGGTTGGGGGTGCGCCAGTTGGGCTCGCGGCGGGGGCAGGCCTGGCCCATGGGCCCCGCAAGCCTCTGGCGGCAAGGGCCGACGCGCCCGTGCTGGCACACATTTCGAATTTCCAATATCAAATTCAAACGCCTACAGGCTGCTGCAGATGAAGTACATGATGGGCGCCTCCACGGCCTCCGACAAGGGATGCAGTGCAAGCATGTGTAATTGCCTGCTCACCCGGTGTTGGGGCACACGGCACAAGTCGTCTCAGACATGCACTCGCTGCAGGGGCCCGCGGCCTGGCAGGAGATCTGGAAACAGGGGTGGTGGCATAGAGGTGCAAAGTGATGCACATGACACGTTCCTGCTGTGCCATGCCGCAGCTTGGCCAATCCGGCCTGGCTTGCATCTGCATGCACGCAACCGGAGTGTGCACAACCGCGGCCGCTCATGATGCAACACGCGCATCAAAGCAAACACGCCATTAGTTAATTGTGAAGCATTGTTCCACTACCAGCGGCCCAACCCACCGCGAACGACAGGGGCACGGCGCAGGTGAGCGGGGCCCTGTCCACGTCGGGTGATGTTCTGCTGCCCCTCAGATAGATGTTGATACGAGTTACGTCGCTAAAGTCGATGCCGGTGCTGGCGGGGAAGTAAAGCGTCCACAGGGCCAGGGCCTGCGCAGGTGTGCAACGCACGAGGCCAGGCGTTGCTGAGCTGTTGGGGGCCGGTGGGTCTTTGACGGCCACCCCACAGCAGTTGCGCATGCAGGCTCTGAGTCAGATTGCTTCAAAACAAACAAGACCAGCCCCAAGGCAGGCATGGTTGCGGCGGGTGGTTACCGTTGGGGGCGCGTAGAGGTCGTTGCCATCAGAGATGCCACTGCGCGCACGCAATGAGGGAAAAGCGTGGTGGGCATTCAGCACCTCAGCACGTCCATGTTGTGAGTGCATGGCACACCAATCCAGGCCAGCCAGCACCTGGGCGGGTGCCACGCGCCCGCAGGCCATGGGGTGTATGCTTGTTTGAGGCAGGGCTGGGCAGGTGGCGTGAGGCGCGTGCAATCCGCGCACACCCCATCTCACCTGCAAGATGAAGAGGGCTTGGAGTACGAGCCCACGAACGACGCCCAAAGTGACGTTGAGAAACTGTCAATCTGGTACTTGTGCTGGGCCGGGCGCTCGCGGCTGTTGAAGCGGGTGAAGTCGCCGTTGGTCGCCACCACCGTGCCAGAGCCCGGATGCACCAGCTTTGAAGAGATGTATGCTTCGTTGCGCGGCAGGGTGGTGGTCACACCCACAAACTCCGCCTGCAATTGGTCAGGGCATGAGGGGTTCGTGTGCGTACGTGCACCTGTGCTTGCATGGCATGCGCACATGTGTGCGAGCGGCCAGCAGCGCACGGCTTTGGACTGTGGCCTATCTGTGACTAGCCACTCCTCCCTCTCACCCGGTAGTCAGTGATGTAAACACGTGCAAAGTCCTTGAAAGCCCTGTGCAACAAGGGGGATTGGAAACCAGTCTTGACAAAGCGCAACCCCCCAAACCAAGCCTGATGACCTGGCCTGGGAGCTATGGCACGGTGAATGCCCGCGTGGCAAAACTTGCAAGCATTTCCTCCCAAAACGCAGGCAGCCCACGCATGCAAGTAATGGGTCAGGGCCCTCTCCCAAGGCCTTGCGGATCGGCCCCTTGCCCGCCAGTGCTCACGGGTTGCAGGGGTCGATCCTGAACGTGACCTGGTTGCTCGCGATCTGAGCACTCCAGTCGGGCACGCTGAGCCCCCGGAGCACCACAACTTGGAAATCGTCCTGGGTGGAGGGGTTGGTGCTCTCGACGGCGTTGACCAGGTTGGACTGCAGGTTGGCGTTGGTGATGCGCAGCGCCGATGCGCTGAGGCCGTCCAGCTGCATGCGGCATTGAATGGACCATTGGCATGGAGAGTGGTAAATCAGCGATGGGCAGGATGCGATGGGACAACCAAGCAGCAAGCAGGTCAGGAGTGGTCAGGGGAGGGGCCGAGGCCGCACACCTTCAGGCATCATCCACGCAAGACCAGGGCCGTCTCAGGCTTGCGCACGCCAAGGAATCAGCTTTATGTGCCCCACAACGTACCTTGAACTCTCTGACGGATCCAACAGAGTACCTAATCAGTTGGAGAGGGTTGGAAAGCCAGCCTCAGCTACCCTGCACCCAGCGATTGACTCGTGCATGCGCAAGCAAGCTATCAGGCACCCTACCTGCAGCGCTCCTGCAGCGCACAGCAGGACGCAAACCACACCGCCAACGTGTCCCGACACAGCCATGCACGCCTCCTTAGCCCGGCTTGCGCCCAGCTCACTGCATTGCCAGGTGTTGCATGTACAAGGCACGGGCCGTCTCCAACCGGGCGCGCTGGAGCGCCTCGGTCATGAAACCGGCGATGTAGCTGTAGGCGGGCACAGGGAAAAGGACGGGCATTTGGCAAGTGAGCAGGGTAAACTGGCGATAGCCACCGGCCGTCCGCCCTGGGATGCTCCCGCTACACAATCGTGCGCGTGTTGTTATGGGTGCCCACCCGGCAGCGGCCACACTGTGGCTGTCCTTGGGTGGCCACAACACACTCATGAGCCTACTTCCACTGCTATGGGCTTCACGTGGCCGATGAGCTAAGGTTGAGGCAAGCGAGAAGCGCACACACGGTGTGGGAGAGCACGGATTGTGCCGAGCTGCAAGGAGGCCCAGCGCAGCCAGTGGCCCAAAAAAGCCGCGCCGGAAACTCACGGCTCGTTCCTGGTCATGTAGCCATTGATGTCTGCCTGCAGCGCGCTCAGCTGCACCCTCTTGGCCGCCACCTCGGAGCTCAGGCTGTCGCGCTTTAACTTGGCGGCGTCGATCTGCTGCAACAGGTCCGTCATTGCGCGGCATGAGTCCTCAAAGGCCGCCAGCGACGCCTTGTAATCTGAGGCGTGTGCGAGTTTGGAAAAGAGAAGCGGCGTCGGTTGAGTGGACACTCTCAGTGACAAGAGGGCAAGGCAGGGCAGTGGCACCACAGCTGCTCGGGGACTGACGTGCGGGGAGCTGCCAGCTCATAGCGCTCCAGATCTCATACGCACTCCGGCGGCCGCCTTGGCCAGCAGCAGGGCCACCGCGAGGTTGTTTGTGACCTGCACATGCCCAGATGTCTCACCATCGGCAATAGGCAAGCTCTCGTACTGGTTTGACGGTGGCAGAGGCATGAGGGTGACCGGAATCATCAGTAATGAGGGCAGGTGAAAGTTGATGCCCCTGGCCCTGGTTTTGCAGGCAGCCAAGGCCACCATGGCCAGGCACGCATGCCGAGGGCAGGCTGCGCGTGGCCGGGAGCAGCTGCAGCTGCTGGGGCATGCCGGCGTCTTGGTGCACCCCTGCACACTCCGCTCAGCATCTCTGGCCACCGCACCCGGCCTTGGCATGCGCGCACCCGCCGGCTGAGCCGTCAGCTAGTGCGCGCACCAGCCAGAGGCCGCGCTGCGAGGCCCCCCTTCCCTTCGTTCCTCTCGCCGCCCGCCGGCCCCACTGCTGCTGATGGCGCCCATCGCGCGGCTGCTGCCCTCGTGCTTTTGCGCCAAGTGCCACCCCGCCGTCCTCCCCAACACAATGCCAGGCCCCATGCCCGCATGCCGCGTGCGCTTGGCAGCACCTGCTCCATGATCTTGCGCCACCTGTCCTTGGCGATTTTCAGCTTCGCCTTGTCCCGGCTCTCCTGCGCGTTTGAGCATGGTGTATGGCCCGGCCAAGCGTGCCTGCTCAGTGTGCCGAGTCCCCCGTATGCTTGAGCACGATGCTACTTCCCTGCGTTGAACGCAAGCCGTGTGTTTGCAAGCGTGTGTTATGCAAGCCGTGAACCACTGACTGGTCCGCAAGCACTGCTCACCTGAGCATTAAAGTAGCCGTTTTGCCTCAGACCGTTGAACTTGTCCTGTTATCAATGGTGCAAGGTGGTGAAAGCTTGCGGTTTGCGTGGTGCCATGGTCCTGCTTTGAGGCCGTGGAGGCGGCCTCTGTTTGCAGCTTGAACTGGCATGCCCAACCATCCCACCTGGCCCCACGACATTGCCCATTTGCCCACTCACGTTTATGTCAGCTATCGACCCATCAGTGACGGCGTAGACTGAAGGTGGGAAAGGCAGGAGGAGAGCATCAAGGACGCTTAGGGAGCAGCCAACGGAGGCAGGTCTAGCCCGAATGACAGCAAGAAGCATGCTCGGCTGTATTCAAGGCATTGCCGCGTGCACACGCACCGTCGACGTTCATGTTGACAGGGGTGTAGTCGGGAATCATGCTCTTGATGTCGGCATACATGTTTTTCCCGCCGTTGATCATCTCCTTCACGCCTGTGCCGATGTTGCCGTCACCCTTGGTGGCGCTGTAGACCTGTGCGGTTGGTTAGCAGAAGGGGTCAACCGTGTGGAAAGGGGTGGCCAGCCTATCTCAAGGCATAAGTGGTCGTGGGTAGAAGTGGCCGTGGGCAGCCGTGCAACATGTTGGCGGGGAGCGCGTGGCTCTTTGCTGGCGCCCGCATGCCCGGCTGCCGGCTTCACCTCTGAGGCGCCCTCCACAATGTCGAGAAAGTCCATGAAGGTGGCGCCCAGCTTCTCCCACGTGAAGCTGCAAGCGGGTGGTGTGGGATGCACGGTGCGGAATTTGGGCCACCACCAGAAGGAGCAATGAGGCAGAGGCAGAGGCAGAGTGTTACACGCAATGAGGCATGCACGCAAGGCAAGAGACTTCAAGTCTGTTGCTGACATCTCCATCTCATCATCAGCCGAACAAGCATCGGCCAAGCTACCCCTTCCACGAATGCTGCAGTGACCCCCTCGCACCCTTCGCGCAGCTTGGCTTCAATCATCTGCATCAAAGCAGGGATGCAGCGGAGGGGAAGCCTAAGTGGACGGTCAAAAAGTCTTAACGGGCGCCTCCACCCCCCAAGTCCCCTTCGCAAGCGACCCGGTTGGCACACTCATAGCACGGCCTCCCCACAGGCCACGGTGCATCAACTCGGCCCCTGCTCTCACCAGCTCAACCGCTCGGTCCCAGTCGCTCGACTGCACGACAAGGTCGTGCCGTAGCTGGTCGCGGGCGTCCTTCAGCCCCTTGACGCGGCTGTTCAGGCTGGCCAGCGACGCCGTCTGGCGGTCGACCTCCTGCTGCATCTTGTCAATGGCACTTGCAATCGCGTCACGCGCCTTGGTCGCTGCCGCCAGCCGGTCATTGTAGGCGCTCCTACATGTGAGGGCCCCGAGCGAAGTGATTTTTCGCCGCATGCACTTGCCGCGACAGCGCTGTCCCGCTGAGCAAACGCCACCAACCCCCAACCAGCGCCTGTCACGGCCCTCACAAGCAGGATTCCGGACCGGCATAGCAGCGCACAACGAGGTAGGGAATTGAATGCATTGTAAACTCACGAGGCGGATTTGTAGGCATTGACAGCTGCCTCAAGGTTGTCCAGCAGAGGGAGCATGGTCTGCGGGCACAAGTGCGCAGGTCGATACAACGTGACCAGTGTGTAACAGACATGCAGAGAGGGAGGCGACCACACAGAGAGAAAGTGCAGCTCAATCAACACCATGTACACGACGACGTGGCTGCCACGTCCTCAACGGCCCTTGGGCTGGGGGTTTAGTTGGTTAGGGTCGTGGGAGCGGCCAGCTCACATTGCAAACGTAGCTCTGGTACGCAGCCACGGAAGCCGACGGCGCCCAATTGTTGGGCAAGCCCCAGAGGTCGACGCCGGCCTGCATCTGGGCCGCCAGGCGGCCGAGCTGGGATGCCAGGTCCGCACAGATGGTGGCGTCATCGCCGCAGGGCGATAGCGCCAGGGTGAACTTGATCTGTGTGCACATACAGTGGGTAGATGGGGTCGAGAGGGGGCCGTGTGCACACGTGCTTTGGGCCTTCAAGCAAACGGTGCAACGACATGTTAGTGCTAGCGCTGGCCATGGGCTTGGGACTGCATGAGGCTTGCGGCCCGCGCTGAAAACCAGTTCTGATGCATTGGTGTCACAACCGCACCTTTTCAAGGGCGCTGTCAATGTCGCCGTTCATCCAGTCCAGCTGGGCTCGCCACAGCACCATCCTGCAGGGATTTGAGCACGTAACAGCAGTTTGTGCTAGTAAGCAGTCATGCCATTATAGATCCACGGTTGCTGTCCATGTGCCTGAATCAAGCCTGCCATACAATGCAGAAACGCACCGAATGTGCACAGACGATGACGCGTCACTGAAGCTGCTGACACGGGTGTTTGTCACTACTCCAACTGCCCCATCGTTGCCTTTTGCTGCAAGGTTGCCTGTGAAAACACAAGCACAAGAGAGCAGAGCAAAAAGCGCGTTTCAGCTGCGTTCACAGCTCTTGAGCTCACTCATGCACGCAAACATGCCCAGCCCATTGAGGAAACCAAAGCCCCAGGCGCCATGTGGCGCCAAAATCGACGTGGCCACCTGGTGAGAGCGCAGACTGGGGCGTCAATATGCCACATGCAGGACTCCGGCCGCATAGCGGCACACCCGACACGCTCACCTTGGGGCCCGTCGTTGCCGTCCGGCCCAGTGTCGCCCCCTAGCCAGATCGACCAGCCATCCTTATTAAAGGTGTACGTCTGCACCATCGCATGCAGTATTTGCACGGGTTGGTTGGTTGGTATTTATATGGGTTGGGCCGGCTGTTGTGCATGGGTTTGCCTCTGCATCGGTTTGCTGCGGCCCCCACGTCAGCTAGAAGTCGGCACTCCACCGTGTTGTGTTGTAAGCCCAAGCAAGCTCCAATGCCGTTTTTGCACGCAGCAACGGTCTGCCACCCTAGGCGGGCGAGTCGGGACTTACCCTTGCTGAGTTGCACTGGTAGGGCACGCCGAGGTTGCATCCTTGTGTTGTCCAGTCCCAGCAGACGCCGGCCCATGCGTTGTTGCACCACCTGACTTCGCGCTCCAGGTAAGACCCGGGGCCGCCGTTGCCCCCCGAGCCTGTTGAACGAAGGTGCCCAGGGCGTGGGGCAAGGGGGGGGCAAGCAACGCGTGGGCAGGCTTTCATGCACATGTATGCCGCAACCCTCGGAGCTGGCCCCGAGGGCTGTCTTGGCTGGACCTTGGGGCGTAGGTCCCGTTTGGCCTGTGCGCGCTTGCTCTGCACGTTTGGCCATGCTTCCGGCCTCGACCCACATTCGCCCAAAGGGCGCACTCCAAGGCAAAAGCGCGAGCTCACCTCTTGCGCCGCCATCAGCTACATCCCCACGGTCACCTCCTTGGCCGCCACTGACCTGCATTTTAGCGCAAGAGGGATGGAGGGTGATGGGATGGATAGGATAGGATAGGATACAATTTCCCACAGCCCTCGCTGCAGCGGGCCCACACCAGGGAGCCTTGGGAAGGCGTGTGTGCGTGGATGGGCTCGGAATTCATGCATGGTCAGTTTTGGCTTTTTATTGACCACCGCGCGACACGGGCGCATGTCGGTCCCACAACATGTTTGGCCCTATTGAGCATCGCACATCAGGCCAGATGGTGTAGTCCCCGTCGTAATTTGTGTAGTAAAACTCCACAACCCCGCCGTTGCCTGCGTAGACAAAGCAAGGAATGGTGCCGTTGCGTGTCATCGTGAGGGTCTCTGAGCAGTTAGTTGGGTGCATGACCAGCACTTGGGAGGTGTTACGGGCTAGCCGGGCTTCAATGTTGTTTGCAGAGGCAGAGTGTTACACGCGTGGCCGAGCTGAGAACAGCACAGCAGTGGCGGCGGTCCGCCCACGCGCCTACGCGCGTTGTTTGCAAAGCGACCAGCTTTCCTTGGGCCCATCATCTGGCGGAGATCCTCAACACCCACCGCCGTCGCCGTTGGCGCCGTTATCTCCACCACTGCCACCATCGTAGCCCCGGCCCCCTGGGTAGCCTTTATACACGGCATCTGTATAAGCAGGGGGCATAAGGATATCAGGGGCAAGCAACGGGCTATCAAGGCATAGAAAAAGAAAGCACGCGTAAAGGGAAGATGCGCTGCAAAAGCAACGGAATCCGAGCAAGCCAGGGTTCGAGGTCCCCATCGAGGCTTGCTCACAATACCAGTCCCGGCGCTGGCAGTAGATATAGTAGTCCCCCGCCACGTTGGCGCAGCCACTGTTGTCTGTAGATATCGCAGCAGATTTTGGGAGGAGGGGAGGCGGGCATGCGGGTGTGCACACGTGGCATGCCTGGTTGGCATACATGTATGTCAAACATAATCATCGCGCCACAACCATACTATTGATTGTCCTGCATGGGCACAGACGGTTACTTGATCCGCACGCACTCACGTTGCCCGTCGGGGCCCTTGCCGCCGTCGCCGCCCCTGGCTCCTCTCTGGCCAACGCCGCCCGGGCCTCCCTGCAAGTGAAAAAGGTGGGGTGCCGCTTGATGAAGTTGAAGGGTAGAGCGGTACTGTCCGCATCCCATGATGACGCAACAACAAGGGCTGAAGCCGGCCACGGACAACCGCTGTGCGAGGCGGGTAGAACGCCCATTGCTGCCCGCAGACGCCCCACATGCATGGGTCAAAGGAAGCTCGCCCGCGTCGCCTTCCCACCACTCACGCACTCTCACCTTAGCACTTAGGTACAAGGGGGCGGTGGCTGACGGGCTGTAGACGCGGAAGGAAACCTTTCCCCCCGTGCCGCCCGGCGCGGCGTCGGCGCCCCTGTCGCCGGGGTTGGCAGCGCCGCCGTCGCCCGGTGCACCTTGGAGCCCGGGCACGGCCAAGCCGCAGTTCTGGGTGCCCGCTGGCAGGTCGATGCACTCGACGGTGTGGGCCAATACGGACACCTGGGCGCAAGGTTGCATGCGGGAGTAGCTGGGTGTTGCAAGCCCGCATTATGCTCACATGCAACGCAAGGGAAAAGGGCATGGGGCGGCTCAGGGAGGGAATGCAGGGGCGGGGACAGTAGTCCTGGGGGTTTGGGGTGAGCAGGTCAGGCGGGCCGGATTTGGGCGGGCAGAGTGGGACCAACGCAGGGCGAGGGGGCACGGGACGGAGGCGGGCAGGAGCGCTGGAAAGGAAGGTGACCGCCGGGCATGCTTGAACCGGCGGCTTCCACACGGTTGGGAGGCGCTGAAAAGGCTGTTCGCATGTGAGTGCATTTTGCGCGCTTGGCCTCAGCAAGGGCGTCCATGGCTGCCATCTGTCAAACCAACAGTGAACAAAATTCAGTGCAAGGTCTTCGCCCCATAGGTTTTGTGCATCCCTGCCTCCTCACCGTCCTCCCGGGGAGACTGATCATCCCGTTGATCTGAATAAGGCGTAGGGCGAGTTGGTGGGTGGGAGGTGCAGCACAGTTTTGTTTGTGTGTGCCCGCATCGGCATCAAATCAAACGGCGCCAGTCAGCAGCCACCTGAGCACGCAGGCTGCCTTCCCCACAGTGTACCCCTGAGCACCTCCCCCTTGTCCTCACGTGAAGATTGTAGGCATGCACTACCAGGTCTTGCTTGTCAGAGAGGATGCGAACAGTCCGAAAGCTCTGCGTGCGCAGCCACGGGGTGTGAGAGCATGGCATGGCCCGGCGCGGTGTTGGCAAGGGGGTTGGCGGTGGCGGTGGATTGGCCACACACGCGTCCCGGGACGAACTAGTTCGTACTGTTGCTGTACAGTACTGCTGCGCCGTTGCTGGCTCACCGAGTCTGGGTGGGTCCACGATTGGTCGCTTGTGATGGCGATGTTCAGGCCATAGATCACGCACGAACTGTCGTCGGCGCCGCACCCAAGCATGAGCATGTCGTACTCGTCGGTTAGTTGAGTGGCTGCCGCCCTAGACAAGCCGGCCACCAGCCGTGCCGCCAACTTGACCGTGGCGGGCGGCGAGCTGAGGTTTCGGGGCGCCGCGGGGATGGAGGCTCTCCTGGCTGTAGCGAGGGCCGACACGCGCGCGGCCACCAGCGGGGCGGCTGCGGCCTTGACTGCCCCTGCTGGTGGGGGCTCGTAGCACACCGGGCCTGCAACCAGGGGGAGTTGGGCGTGGCATGGTGATGGTGATGGTGGGTACGCGGCTCCTTGCTGGGCTCCCAGTGCCCTCCCCCCTTCAAGGCCCGGCGCCCAGCTTTCTCAAGCCAGCGTTTGCTTGGCATGCCCGGAAACCAGGTATGCTGCGGACTAGAAAGCACACCGTCCATGACGTACTCCCAGGCCGTGACAGCTGTCTGAGTGTCATTGTCCCATGAGACGTTGACGAGCCTCTTGACAGTGGGGCACGGCGGATAGGCGTCCACGGAAGTGGAGTTGGTGGTGGGCGCCTGCACCTGGTCGAGGGCACACGGAGCAGTGACGGCGCCTGCGTGCAGCAGGGGGCGACGGGCAGCAGCAAGAGGCACCGGCACGGGCGCGGCAGCACGTGGGCGCAGGATGCCATGGGTGGGCTGGCCGCAACAGCGTTTGCAAGGGCTGCCGCGGCAGCGGCGAGACGGCGCTGCCTGTGACGCCCCGCTGCAGAGTGCGCCGCCCACCCACCCGGCCCCGCTGCACCGCCGCTCCTCCAGCCGGCATAACCCACGCTCGTCGCAACTTGCAGACGGTGCCCGACTGATTCAACTGGGCCTGCTACCAGCCACATTTGAGACCCCCCCCCTTCCCGCTACTCCTGGCCACGAGCGCGCCGGCTGCCCCTCACACGGACCCCAGGATCTCACCTCGGCCCGTGGCCAGGGCGCCCACGCCCCGCATGCTGCTGCAGCCAGCGCTCACGCCGCTGATAGACGCAGCCGCCGCCGCCAACAGCAGCAGCAGGCGGGCATGGTGGTGCCGGTGACGGGAGCAGCCCGGCGGGCCGCTCGGCGGCCGGGTCCCCATCCGCGCAGGTCCGTTAGGCAGCTAGAGCGTAATTGGGTGTGCCCGCGATGGGGGTCGTTAGGGGTTACGCGGCCGTTTGAATACGGACGATCAAACCGCTGCTCAGCCCCTCAACAAAAGACTCGTGAAAGCCGCGCGCTCCACGTTTGCTGGCCCGCGCGGCCAGAACTAGCCAAGCTGAGTCGCCAGACGGTGGGTGGCCGCCAGGCTGACAGGCGTTCGTGGCCTTCCACGGGATGTCTGCGAAGAGGCTTTCGCAAGTAGCAGATATATCATGGCTGAATTGCTGGAACCCGCGCCGGAGGCGATAGTCACCCCGAGTCGCAGCGCACGGCCAGCCCGGCTCTGCTGCTCCACTGCTCACTGCCCCCTGCTCCGCTGGGGTGAGCGTGGGGCATGGGGCGTGTGGAAGGGTCACACCACCGTCCTTTCTCGGCTCGGGCTGCGTGCGGCCCTCAGAGCGCGCTTGCGATTGGCTCAGCGAGTTCGCGTCGTTCACGCCGCGCGCGCCACGACGCGTGCGCAGTGGAGCGCTGCCTCACCGCCGTGAGTGGAGTGCCATCATCCACCCTGCGTGCGCAATACCACCTTAATACTACCTTGACCCATTCGCAGGCCCGGCAGAGGTCGTATCGGGCAGGGGCGCCTTGCGCCATCCGCCAATTGTTCATCACTCCTAACAGCGCCCGCAGGCGCCGGCAGGCGCTGCCCCGGCCGCCGGCTCCCTGCCCACTCAACACAGCCCCGATCACTGGCCAGCCACGGGCACACTGTGCGCGCCGCGCGCCAGGGTTGCGCCAAATCGGGCCCCTTGCCGCTGCGACCGATGAGCGCGCCGCCTCTCGCCCGCGCCGCTGCCGCCGCCGCTCGGCCCC
>VIYE01000020.1:0-17737 GCA_008037345.1 Messastrum gracile | reverse complement strand
GGAGGGAGGGAGGGAGGGAGGGAGGGAGGGAGGGAGGGAGGGCCGTGTGGTGTGTACAAGCAAGATGTGCCAATGATGTGTCCTGGGCCGGAACCACGAGCTCAGCTGAGGGGGCCGATGGTCCTGCGTTCCCTTGCCACTTCCAATAAACGACTGCTGTCAGCTCACCTCGTGGGCGCCCTGCAAAGCACACACCACTAGCCCTTTGTTTGCCTCGATCCAGGGCAGCGGACGTGCTCCAATGCTTTCGCCGGTCTCCAGCCAAAGCAGGTGTCTTGGTGGTGCTTTTGTGTACGCTTCAGGGTCGAGCACACCAGCTAGGTCCGGGTTGCTGTAGGTGTCCTCCTCCCAAAGCAGGCGCAGCTGGGTCGTGTTGGCGATGCGGGCCGTCCCATTGAAGCCATGTAGGTCAAGCAACAATGGACGAGCGGCATCCTCCTCCTGCAAACACCAGTTAGGCAAAATGCATGGGTTGTGCAGGCAGCTCAGGAGGCAGGGTCTTGGGCATGGGCAGCGTTTTTGGGGGCCAGACAGATACTTGGCTCCGCGGCCGACACTTGGCCTCGACCGGCTGCTGCTGCAGCCGGCTTGCAGCCAACGTTTTTGCCCCAAACAGGGCCAAAACAAACATCATTCCCTAGGCTGCGCAGCCCTCTACACGCACCATGCCTGTCGCTGGCTGTCACCCGCCCTTCCTACAACAGCACCGGCCACCCGAGGTGCCGTGTCTCCGTGAACCATGCGCACCTGCTGGCAGATAAGCTTGCCATCCTCCACCCAGCGCCGTGTGCCATACAGCTCCTTGAATTGACGGTCCTTTAGCATGCCACGGGCCTGGGCCACAACCACGTCGTGCATCCAAAGGCCAGCGCCCCTCCGCTCGACAAGGTTGCGCAGCTCCAGGGCCTCAAAGCAGAGCTTGGCGTCGCGGCCGTGCCACGCCTCCCAAAAAGCGAGCACCTCGTCCCATCGGAAGCGCGCCGCGTCCTTGAAGACGGCGGCGACGTCGAGCAGCATGCTGCGCTCTATTTCCTGAAGGCCCTCAATGCTAAGCAATAGCACCCCCTTGAGCTTTCCTTCGCTGTCGTTGAAGGTCCGCCCTTCCTTCAGCCTCCTCAACACTCCCTGTGTGTGGCCAAGAGAGCAGTTGCCCTATCCGTAAGATTCCATGCTAGCACTCAGGCACCATGCACAAGAACGCGCACGCACACAAACAAATCGCTTATCCAGTGGTAGCTGGAGCTCGTCACCAAGCTTCTCTGGCACGGCAATCGCCCTCGCCACCGCCCTGCTCACCTCCCAGCGCGACTTATCCTTGATCCCACATCTTAGGTAGCCGCCAACAAGTGTAAGCGCAAGTGGCAGCCCTGCTGCGGTCTCGATGATGCCCTTCTCCAAGTCTTCCAGCTCTTTCCCTAGCCTTGATGCGGCGTCGATGCCTGCAGCGTGGCGCAGCAACTGCCTCGCTTGGTCAACGTCACTGATGCCCTTGACGTTGAAATGGTGCATCAAACTGATGGCCTGCAGTACAGAAACGTGGGTGGTGGGCGTGGATGTTTTGTTGGTGGCCACAGCAGATACATCGACGCCGCCTGCTGGTAGTGATGGGGGTAACAGCCCCAGCGCATAGCGCGGAAGTGCCCAACTTTACAACACTTGCCTGGATTACCCCCCCCCCCTCTGATTGCGGCGGGAACGTGTAAAAGCCAGACCACACAAGCCACTGCCCTAGCCCGCACCTGTGTAACCTCAGGCCTTGCATTTGAAAAGGCCTCGGGCTGGGAACGGCTCGTGACAATGACGCAGCTGCCTTCGGCGACATCAAGAGGCAGCAGGGCGTCAATCTGCATGGCCTTCCACACGTTGTCGACCACCAACAGCGCCTTGTGGGCCTTGGCAAAGCTCCGCAGCTGCTCCACCAGCTCGTCCTTTGAGGCGCTGTCACCTCGGCTTGGGGCATCCAGCTGGGAAAGTGCCTTCTGCAAATGCCGCTCGACTGCGGCGGTGTCATCAGCGTTGTCCAGCTCCAAGAAGGCCCGGTGGTGGAAGTCCCTGAACCTCATGTTGTAGAGCACCTTGGCTATTGTGGTTTTGCCGATCCCACCTGACCGATTGGAGTGTGAGGTTGCGATGGCGCACAAGCACCAAACCTGTGGTGCGCTCGCAGCATGGATCCGTACATTTGCGCATGAAGGCATGCACGCACGCATAAATGCCCACTCACTCATACTTTCCGCCCCCCAAACACAAGGGCATTCATGCATGTCCCCCATCAGATCAAAAGTGCTGCGCACCCAACCCGTGGATCCAGAGGCCGTCTTTCTTTGCCAAGTCGTCCAGCACTGTTCCGTCGAGCCCCACCACCTTGCCAAGGCCAAAGGGCGGGGGCATCTTCTGCAGGGCTATGTCCACAATCTCCCCTGTCAGCTGGTAGTCGCTGTCCCTGCTGCCCCGATGCTTGGCCAGGCGGGACGCCTGCACGTCGCCGGGCAGCTTGCGCAGGTTTTCCACCCACCTCCCGGCATCTGCCTGCCACTGGGTGGGGTAAAGTGGGGCAGGGCATGTGGCGGAAAGCGGCCGAGTGGGCAGGGCATGTGGAAGGACAGGCAGGGGAGGTCTGTCAAACGCGCAATCATTCCGGCTTTCAACGCAGCTGGTTCAAATTCAATCCAGGGATGGCGGCCCTACCTACGGTGGGGCCTTCCCATTGCTTTCCCAAAGCCTACCTGTGCCTCCAGCTTGTAACCGTCGATGTCTGGCCGCTGCCAGTAGGCCTCCCAGCAGCTCTCCAGGGATGGGCCTGAATTGCCCTCCGGCCCGGCGATGACAGCATTGGGGCTGTCGAGGTAGACGGGCACGACACTTGGAAGGTTAGGGTCGTCAGCGTGCGGCCCGGCCTTTGCCCCCATCGCCACGGCGCGTGCGTGCAGGGCGAGGTCAAGCTCGCGCATGCACCATGAACGCCGCCCGTAGCCGGCGGTCAGCAGCGGCACAAACATGCGGCTGTTGGCGGCGTGGTCCTCAAGCTTGCGGCGCCATTGGTTGCCGGGGTTGAGGGTCTGGTCGTCGATGAAGGTGTTGATGCCCGCGCGCTTCAGGGCCGGCGCAAGCACCGACGCCGCGAATGTTTTTGCTGCCGGGTCCGTTCCAGTGAAGCTGATGAAAACGACGTCTTTGAGGGGAGCGGTGAGCCCCTCGACGGGGCCGCTCGGGGTGGCGCTGCCCCGGCGGAGTGAGTCACCCGCTTCAGGCGCACCTGTTCAGGGTTCAGGGTAAGGGGTAACAGGTGGGGAAGGGGGGCAATGGGGCAAATTCAGGCACTATTCATGCGCAGCCGACTGGCCCGTCTCTGGCGGCATGGGCCACCAGGCCAGCAGCAAGACAAGCTGTGGTGCGAAAAGAGTGTATCGTGAGCTTTAATTTGCAGCGGCAGCCCCCTGCTGGCGCACCTGCTACAAAAGGGACGCCAGATTGCGGCGCTGCGGCATTGTTTGGCCCAGCCGCCATGGTCTCAGCTGGGCCACTCTGAGCTGTGCTACCGCCTGTGGGACGCGCTCTTAGGCCTGCATTCGTTGTGGGTTTGAGCCAGGGTGGAGGGGTGTGAGGCACGTGATGTTGCAAGGTGAGGGAGTGAAGCTGAATTGGCCACCGCACTGCATGCAGTGTGCCCGTAGTGCAGCGCCATGGCCCATTCCCAATGCTGCCACGCTTAAGGATGTATGGACGGCCGTGCATGCCGCGGCAGACGGCATTATTCGCCGTGCAGCATTGGCCCACCACACCTGCCACATCAGGGTGACCCCCAGCCACTGCCGCGGCGCCCGGCCCAGCAGGGTGACCGCCGGCCTTGCTGCAGCACGGCCCCATGGCCGTTTCTTGGCACGTTCCTGGGTCTACATTTGTTGTGCATGGGCTCTCAAGGAAGGTAAAGGAGGGGCGCAGACCCTGAGAAGGGTCAGGGCCGGCGCAACCCGCATCCCATGGCAGGCGCCATCGCCTACGCGGCCGTCTTTGCGCTGGGCGCAGACCCCACTGGCGACGACCCAGAGCAAGAGACCACACCGCTCCTGTTACAAAAAGCGAGCACAGAAGCGTGCATGGCTCCCAGACCCAGACTGACGCTGAACAGCCCGGGGCGCTGGGTGCCCCGCGAGCTGGGCCGCCCTGGTGGCACGCGGCTGGCATCAGCGCACCGATTCAGCTGTACCTAAGCTTTTCGACCGGCGGGAGGTGCTCCAAATGACGAGATCGATGCGAGGGCCGTGGGTCCCTGGACCGCGGCGCAGAATCGGGTGTCTGATGGCGCGAGAGGAAGGAAACAGCTTTGGAAACACATTCCTGCACACGCGCGGGCGGGCGTAGTGGCGCCAGACCGCCGGGTGACATGGCTGACGCCAGCAGCATGCGCGATGATGGCTGCCGCCCACGGGTATGGACGTGGGGCGGCAATTTACACAGGATGGCATGTGCGCACCCCTCATAAGGGCACCCAGGGCAGCGGTTCACCTTCCCTAAGCGCAAAGCACCAAAGCCTACACCCTCCCTGTAACAATAGGTGTCGCTAGCGTGTGCGGATAGGCACCTCTGAGGCCTATAGCCGTCACACTCCCGGCACATGGGGTACCCGCCTACCCCTCGCGCAGCGCCGGCGGACCCTCCTGTAACGGCCGCCCATCAAGTCACAGGGTTTACATGCCGCCGCAATCCAGTCGCTCCAAGTGCGATTGGAAGCTCTGGTAGGCTCGTCACTCTTGCGTTGAGGCCGGACCCGGCTGATTTTGGAGTCGAAAGGGATGCACATGTGCCTGTACAGGCAAACAAGCTGGCACCCATCAGGGGTTTCGTCCAAAAGTGCAAAACACATGCAGGTCAAGTTGGCATTTTGCTGTGAGTGGCATGCAAGGAAGCAGGTATAAACAGGAGCAGCGTGGGCGGTCACTGGGCCTGGTCGAGCGGCGCCGTTGCGAGGGGCCTCAGCAGCGGCCCCTCGCTTTTCTCGTCCCCCCCAGCCCCAAGCGCGTCGCCCGCCCCGCCGTCCGACGCCGGAGGTCGACCTGCCCCTGCCAAAGGCACCCGCGCCGCTGCCGCCGGCCCTGGAGCCACGCTGCCAGAAGGCCCAACCGCGGCAATGGGCGCAGTGCCGCCGCCGCCATGGCCTTCGTGCGCGCAGCGTGCTGCCACCGCGCCGGCCGCCTCAGGTCCTCCCATGCCGCCCGCGGCAAAGGCCAGCCCGTCGTCATCAGCCCACACGTGCCACGTCTTTGGGCTGTCGCCGCCGCCATCGCTGTAGCCGTGATTGCGGCGGGGGACCGTGCGTAGACATGCGCCGCCGCCGCCGCCGCCGCCGCCGGCCCCCCCGGCTGGCCGGGCCCACCGCCCCCAGAGCCAGTGTGCGTCGAAGGCCGCGGCAATGCCCCGGGCGTCGCGGCCGGCCGTCTCCGGGAGCAGCAGCAGGAAGGCGGCCTGTGGGGTGGGGTGGGGTGGGGTGGGGTGGGGGGTGGTCGGGGGTGTGTGAGGGGCAGTGGGCGGGGTGTTGGCAATGAGCAAGGCTCGGGCACAACAGGGAAAGGCAAGGGGTTGGGGTGAGGGGAGGGAGTGAGAAACATCACAGGCGAGAGGGGGGGGCAGGGCAGGAAGGCAGCCCAGAAGAGGGGCGTGGCCAGAGCAGGCCGGACGCCCCGAGGGCCTGCGACTGCAGGGGAAGGAGGAGAGGTGAGCCAAGGACCCAAGTGCGTGCCGTCCACCGCCCTGGTCGCCCCCGCCTGTGGCCAGCACGCTTCCCGTTTGTTTTCCCTCCCCCCTTGCTGGGCCACTGGCGCGCACCACCAGGACCGAGCTGGTGACGGCCACCGTCGCAAACGCCCGGGGTGCGCCCTCGCAGCCGGGCAGAAGGTATGCGGCCACCACCGCCGCCTGGAACAGCTGCGCGATTGGGAGGGTGGGGCACGGGGCCAGGCGTCACAAGGCAAAACAGTGGGACAAGTCAGCAGCACGCGCGCGTGGTGCCAGGGGAATTTTCTGAAAGGTGGGGGCGTCCCAAGCACGCCTCACCAACCCTCACGCGCCGACACCAGGCGTTTGTGCCCGCATGCATGCTTCACTGGACCCGCGCCCCGGCCCCACCTCGTTGAGCGCTGTGGCCAGGCCCAGCACGAGGCTCCGGGTGCAGAGGGGCTGCAGGCGGGTGAGCACGACGGCGGCGGCGGCGGCAGTTGGGCGAGGGCTGGGCGCGCGGCAAGCGTCACGAGCAGAGCTGCTTTGCCCGCCCAAGAGGGCCCGGGGGAAGCCTTACTTCCACCATGTTACACCCCCTCCCCACCCCCACCCCTCACACCTGTATCTCGCTGGCGTAGATCATTATGATGGCCTGGGGGCCTGAGGGGTTGGGGTGGGGGTGTGGAGGTGCAGGGGGACGGAGGAGGAGAGGGTGTTGAGGTGCAGGGGGGGGCACCACGGGTCCTTACTCGCGTGTGCCTGGGACTGTTTTGAGCGTTTCCGCCCACCCCTACCCAAACCCACAGGCACCCACGGCCCCTGCGCAGGCCCGCACACGCACCCGCCGCGTGGCCCGCGCTGATGCCGCCGAGCGCCGCCATCAGCAGCCCTGTGGCCCAGCGCCACTTCAAGGCGGCGCCCGCCCGCGTCAGGGCCGCGGCCGTGGCGGCGCACGCCGCGCTCGAGGCGGCGATGGCGGCGAGGGACGCGCGGCGGCCGAAGCGGTCGACGGTCAGGAATGCGATGAGTGCACCTGGGCAGGGGGCGCGTTGAGGAGGGAGGCCACGCGTCGAATCCAGACGTGTGGAGGTGGCATGCACGCAGGGCGACAGCACGTGCCTGCGCACCGAAAGGCCCCATCCCCTGCACCCTCCCACTCCAGCGCCCACCGGCCAGGGAGCCGCAGCCCTGCAGCAGCATGTATGAGAGGTACACCCAGGAGGGGCCGGGGACGGCGATGAGCTGTTGGGGCGGTGGGGGGGGCAAAGGGGTGGGTGTTTTGGGTGTGGGCAGGTGAACTTGAGTATTGGGGCGAGGGCCTGCACCCACGCTGGCTGGCGGGCCTGCGCAGCTGCGATCTGGGCGACCGATGCGGCGCAGAGGATGCACAGGCAAGAGGGGCCGCCGCGCCCTGACCGCCACGGCCCCGGCCCGCCTGCTGCAGCAGCGCAGGCATCTGAAATTTCGTGAGCACGCCTCCCTGAGGGGTGGGGAGCGCATTGTCGGCAAGGGCGGTTGGTGGCGTGGTTGTCTGTGAGTGTCTGGGATGTGGAGGGTGGTTTGGGCGAGCGCAAATACCCCGGACAGAGCGGCGCGGGTCGCGCCGCAACATGCCCTCGCACGCCGGACCCCAGGGGCGCGAAATGGTGAGCGAGCCCCAAGGGCGGCTGGGCTGGGGGTGGTGGAGGGGCTTGGCCATGGCAGCCATGGCGGGGTCGGGGGCTCACCATCCCGTTGTATGCCACCGCCAGCCCCAGCGCCACCAGCGTGCGAGGCGCCCACCGCGGCGACAGGGCCGCGCTCGCCGGGGCACACGCCTGGCATTGTTTTGGGTGCGAGGGGTGAGCAGCAAAATCGTGGAGGGGCCAACAGGGCGCGGCCAGCAGGCCGTTGGGGCGGGGCAGGGTGGACCTTTGGGGGCTTTGCGTTGCACGCGGCAGGCCCCTCCCTGCAGGCCAGGCCCCTCCCTCCTCACGCCACTACCACAGCCGCACCCGCTTGCCGCCGTCCCCGTCTGCCTCCGCCGCCGCCGCCGCGGCGCACTCCGACAGCAGAGACTCAAACTCCTCCTCGACCTGGTGCGGGGGGTTGCGGTTGCGGGGGCGCGGCGGGTGCGGTATCAGGGTTGAGGGTTCGGGCCGGGGACCAGCCCCACCGCCAGGGCTTCTGCAACACGGTGCTGCACCCCCAGCCCAGCTGCGCCCTGCAGAGTTCAGGCCCCTTCCCCCCTGCAAAACCAACTACACCACCCCTCCCCCGACAGCACCCCTCCGCTCGCCTCTGCCTCGTGCAGGGGGCCCAGCAGGATCTGAAGCGCGTCGCGCGCCGCCGCGGGGCGGCCCTGCAGCGCCAGGCTGGCCGGGGTGTCGTGCATGCCCCCCACCTGGCCGTGTCACCAAGGGCGGGGGGGGGGGCGTTTTGTGGGTAAGGGCCGCACAGTGTGCATCACAGAGCAAGGCGCCCCCATCCTTGGCTACCAGCATGCATTGCGTCCATCCACCCCTTTTCTTCCCCCTCCCTGCCCCTCCCCTCCCCCTCTTTCTCCGCACCGTCAGCACCGCCAGCAGGAACGCGGCGCAGTATGCCGAGAACATCGCGTAGACCCGCCACGCCCAGTAGCCGTTGGGGTGGAGGCCAAACAACAGCAGGCCCTTTGGGAGAGGGGTGGGGAGCAAGGGGGCGCGGGGCAAGGGCCGCAGGTGAGGGAGCGGAGGGGGCAGGCGGGCCACAGCCCCAGCTCACCCCTCCCCCCACCCATGGGCCGATGGGTGGACGCGTGGCCGCATCCCACCCCTCCGGTCCCCTTCACCTGTGACAGCACGCCCATGGCGCGCCCCAGGGCGTCGCAGGTGGCGAAGCGGCCGCGGATGCGCCTGCCGGGTCGGGGGAGGCGAGGGGGTAGGCGTGGAAAAGAGGGTGAGGAGGAGGGGCTTGACCGCTGCGGGCTCGACCGGACCATTGTCCCGGACCCCAAGCACACCAGATGGGCCCTTTCTGCCACCCCACTGCTCGCCCGTCGGCCACCTCCACAACGCCAATGGAGCCCGTTGCCAGCAGGCCCTTTAGAGGAACCCCTCCACACCCCGCGTCCCCCGAAAGGCCGCCCGCACCTGTCGGCCACCTCCACGGCGCCCACGTAGACGACGATCAGCAGGCCTTCAGCAATTCCCCCCAGCGCGCGGCCCGCAAACAGGAGGCGGCCCTGGGTTTGGTTGGTTGGGGTTGGTTGGGGTTGGTTGGGGCGGGGGCGCGGGGCGTTTCAAGTGCGGGTCACGAGCTCTCGGCCCTCTGGACACGGCACCCGGCACACGCGGTGTTGCCAAACGCGCGGCCAGCTGCATACGGCCTTCAAGCTTAGACCAAGCTCAATCAGGTCAAACGAGCAGGGGGCGCCCTTGCCTTGTCTGGCGTGAAGGCCTGGACGAGGCCCGCCGCAATCAACACCACGCACCTGGGTTGGGTGGGTGTGGGGTTGGAAGGGGCCTTGGCGAGCGCGATGCGTGTGATGGGCTGAGGGCCTTAGCCGTCAGGGCGGTGCGGCTGCGGTGTCGCCTGGACCTTCCTGGTTGCCCCGCCCCTTCCAGCTTGCTCCCAAGGCCCCTACTCCTGCCCCTCCCCCCTCGCCCCAAACAACAGCCGCACGCGCACCCCACTGCGATGGTGTTCTTGCGCCCCACCCGGGCTGTTGCCCACGCCACCCCCAGCGCCGCCGCGCATGCGGCCAGAGGCTTTATTGCGATCTGGGTTTGGAGGTAAGGAAGCGGTGTTGTGTGACGGGAGGCGTAAGGAGGCGGTCGGGGTATAGCAGGGGGGGGGAGGACGGTTGGTTGGCGCATGCTGGCCGAGCGAGGTGCGCACACGCGCAGCCGGCCAGCTGCGGCGCGTGCAGGCCGCCACCCCGGCTCCCATCAGCCCCAAGGCCTGCGCCATTGGCGGCGCCCGCGCCCTCCCCTCACGTATAGGGTGGCGGTCCGGTCAAAGTAGTAGCACCTTTGGGGGCCAGGGTCAGGAAGGGGGGCAGCGTGGTTTCAGGTGGAGTGGGCGAGTCGGGAGGGAGGGGGGTTGGAAGGCTTTCAGTTCAGGGGGCGAGGGGTGCGACCATCCAGCCCACCCCTTGGCCGGCCGTCTTCCGGGTGGCCTGCCCTCGCAGCCTCCCTCCTGCGCAATTCCAGGAGGTGCACGCCCCCTCCCCAAAGCATGCCAGAGAAAACAGCGGCCAGACCTGCGCAGCGGCGCCCCTCCCTCGGCGAGGAGCGAAGCCCTGACCCCGCCCGGGCCCAGGGCGGGGCTGCAGGTGGGCAGCGGCGTGTGGTTGGGGTTGGGGAGGGCGGGGACAGAGGGAGGGAGGGGGATTCAGAGCTCTGACGGGGAGGCGGGCGGCGAGGGGCGGCCGAGCCTGGAAGCCAGGCCGACTGCTGGCCGTAAGGTGGTGGGTTGGGGGTTGATCCAGCCACCCCACCAAATAGGGTGGAGCAGGCCCGACCAAAGGACTGTCGCGTAGCCAACAGGGCCGGCTGGAACGCTCCAGCAGGCCCCAAGCCACCGCGTGGGTGCCGTCGTGTCCCCGTCTTGGCTGGCCCACTGCGCAAACCGCAGCTGCCCCCCGTTCCCTCACAGGATGAGGATGTGGGTGGCGCGGCTGGCGGGGCCGGCTCACACCCCCGAGCAGCCCCAGGCCACCGCGTGGGTGCCCTCTTGTTGCCGCCTTGGCCACCGCGGTGGCGGCCTCTCGTCCCAGCTGCAGCCCTCTCCCATCGGCCCACGGGCCCGCCCCCAGCGCCTCACAGGAACGTCGCGCCGGGGCCGTCGGCGAGGCCAATGAGGAAGCCCGCAGCCGCGCCGACCCACCCAACGATGAAGAGCGCCGGCGTCGGCAGGACCGGGACCTGTTCGGCGCTTGCGGGCGTGCCGCTGCTGGCGGCACGGCGGCGAGCGGCGCGCCACGGCCAGCAGCGCGCCATGCCGCTGCGTCAACCCGGGTGGTGTTTAGGCGTGTTGGCCTTCATGTTTTGTGGGTTCTAGCGGCCAGATAGCGCTGGATGACGGGGTTCGATCTGGGGTGTCCGCACCGTTCTCACGGCTGATCCGCGGCTGAATGGCTATGGAAATGCAATCAAGGATCGAGAACCCCAGGTTGGTGCGTTGTCGGGGGCCTGTCACCTGGGTTCCGGTCCGGCGCGCCACCCGGTGCGTCGGCGGGCGCAACACACCCCCAGGCCCCACTGGCGGTGTTGGGCTGGCTGGTGGTCTCTTCAGCCGGTATGTGGATTTCTGGGTTCCTCGCCCGGCTGGAAGCAACGGCGAATGAGGTACCCCAACAGGCAGGCGCACACCCATGCGCACCCTGGTCATCCGGCCCCACGCCCATGCATGCCCAGCTTCTGACGTGCTGCATGCCTCCCAAGCCCTACTATGCTCCAAGTTGGGCGCTCTCTTCCATGGGCGTGCTACACGTGGCATGAACATTACGTAACTGGCAAGGAGGCCTGCGGGACAACCCGCTGCTGGGACAGGTGGGTAGCTGGATCACGGATGCAGCCGTTATTTGCGTTTGCATGGGCACGCGCATGCGTTCAGATGCGTGTGCGAGCGTGAGTGCGAGCGAGGGAGCATGCAATCCTGCGTTTTTGCAAACATGTGAGTTTATATACGCGCGTGCGAGCATGGGTGTTGGCGAGGGAGGGTGCGGCTGCGCGAGCGTACGTGAAAGCGCGCGAGCAGACGTGACAGCATGCGGACGCGCAAGCGTTCACAACGAGCGTTGTGATGGGACCAAAACAAACAGCCCATCGGCACTTGCATCAGCAGGGAAAACAAAGCAGGACAAACATGCACACAAACAGCGGTCGGCTGGTATGCGTGCATGGCCGCTGGGGCGACGCAGGTGCGCCCCAGCCGCAGCCGCGGCTCAGCCGGCTGGGCGGCGGCGGCGACACCGCCGGCAGCTCGTCCCAGGCTCAGCGCTTCAGAAGGCCGCTCTTGATCTCGTCCCACGGCTTTGCCCCCACCAGCAAGCCGCTCGCCGCGTCCACCTCCCCGCCGGCCAGGTCCCGCAGCGCCCGCGCCGATGCCATTGACGTCGCCGGCCGCCTGTCGGGCAGGTAGGCCGCCTCTTGCGCCTGCAGCACGCGGTAGCGGCTGGGACGCTTGCGATTCCTGTCCTTGAGCTCGTCCGCCACGCCGTCTGCATAATGTCCGCGAGTCTTGGGCCCCGTGTGGAGGTTTCGGTAGTAGTAATTTGCGATGTCGACCGGCTCAACAAGCTCCCTATACTCGGCGCCCCTGCGCGCCCACTTGCTGTCGAAGAAGGAGGGGTGCAGGGTGCCCGTCTCAAAGGCCTCCACGATGTGATCCCAAAGCGCCATGAGCGCCTGGTGTGGAGGGGGGGGGGTGGAGCAGGAGGGCGTCGTGGTTGGGGCGGCGCGAGTCGAGCCTGCTGAGGCGTGTTTGTGCTTGCGTGGGCGTGACAACGCGAGGCAATGTAGGGGGGAAGGGGGGAGGCCCGAGTGTGCGCGCGGCGGCAACAACGGAAAGTCACGGCCGTGTGCGTGGGTTCAGGCCGCTCCCAGCTCCGCCCGCGGCGGCTCTATCTGGGCGCTGCCCCTTCTCACCCGCCGGTTCTTGTCAATCTCCTCGTAGCTCGTGCCCGCGGCCTCGAAATCCGCAAACATCGCGGCCGCCCACATGTCCCCGTGCTCGGGGCGCAGGGCGTCCTCCTTGGCCTTGAAGAACTTGAGCGCGCCGTACGGCGTCGGGGGCCCGGCCGCGCCACCGCCGCCCGCCGGGGCGCTGTAGCGCGCGTCAAACTCCCGCGCCTCCTGCAGCTGCTCCCTGGTTGGTGGCAGGGGCACTGGCATGCCCACTGCCGGGGCGCCCGCCGCCGGGCTGGTGGCCTGCAAAGGAGGGGCGCGGGCGCACCAGGCGAAGCAGCGCCAGGGTTAGGGCTGGGGCGCCATGCACAGCAGTTCACGCATGTGACGGGCGCGTGCTGCCCTTCCTCTCTCTCCTTTCCCACCCATCCAACCCAGCCCGGCCCCACGTGCCTGTGCCGAGCAACGTGCAGAGCAGGCGTGCATGCAGGCGCGTGTGCCTGGGCTCGTCGACGGTGGCGGGGCGGCTGCGGCGGCCCTAATCCCTAAACCCTAAACCCACCTCTTCTTGGCGGGCCTTGATGTAGCAGACCAGGTGCTTGTAGGCCTCCGCGCCTGGGCTGGCCGGCTTGGAGATGGAGATGTGGTCCTCCCCCTGCATCTCGACCCACGTGTTCATGCCAGACATCGCCGAGGCCTTCTCCACGATCATAAGTTTCTGCGGGAGGGGGGGTTGGGGGGGGCCGAGCGTGCGCGTGCGCCCGCACAAAATTGAGTAGGAGTGTGGGTGCACGCGCCCGTGTTTGCATTTGTGCGTGTGTGTGCGAGCGTGTACGCACGTGTGTGTGCATGTATGTGTCTACGCATGTGCTTGCGTGCATGCGTGCACCAGCCTGCGCGAACGCATGCACTCTGCTGGCGCCGTGCTTGACGCAGGCGCGCGCATGCTGGCAAGCCATCAAGCAAGCATGCCTTGTAGGGCTTCATCTCGCAAAGCGCGTAGAGGAGCATGTTCCTGATGTTTGGCCTGTCGATCTGTGTGAACGTGTTGTTCACCTCCGCCGCGCTCTCGCCCAGCACCTGCGCGTGTGATGGGGCGCGTTTGACCAAGCGCGCGCACGAGGCTGAGCTGGGTTGAGCAGAATGAGCCAAGGCCAGCTGATCAGCCGGGCACGCAGTGATGAGGCGGTGCAGCTTCTGGCCAGCAGCCGACCTTGCCAGACTGAGGGCCTGGCCCCGACCGCGTGCGGTAAAGTGGAAACAACCCAACCCCACCTGCAGGAACTCGAGGACGGGGCCGTCGCGCCCAATCAGGCCAAACGCGCCCTCGGCGAAGCCCGCAAGCCGGGAGCCGGCGTGGGGCGTCGCGAAGAAAAAGGCGCCGCGCACGTTTGACACAAAGTCCTTGGCCCCCGGCGCGTGGTCGCTGCGGAGGCCCGCCTTTTTGTTGGCCTGCGTTGGGGGACGGCGGCAGCGGCGGCGACGGCGCCGGAGGCGGCAGGGGTGGGCATGCATGGCCGGATGGGCAGGGGGCCGAAGCACGGAGGGCGGAAGCATGGTGAACAAAACACCTCGCTGCGGCGGGGCAGCCAAGCAGGGCAAGATCTCGGCCCTTGGGCGTGAGTGTGTGGGCCGCAGCCTGCGCGATATCCCCTGCCCCGCCCAATGAGTCACCTCGATGACCATGGCCTTGAGGATGATGCCACCAAGCGAGTGGCCCACCAGGATGACGTGCCGCTCGCCCGCACCAATCCTGTCATCCAGCTGTGAAAGGGGGGGAGAAGAAGGGAGGGGGGGGAGGATGGGGGAGCACGGCGCCACACGTTTCAAGCCAGCAAGCCTGCGCAAGGAACCAATTACTAGCAGGCGCCCCGCTACCCACAGTAGCCGCCGCACTCCCTGCCGGACTGCGCGGGCGGGGCCGCGGTCCCTCGCCAATGCCAGGCTGCACGCAGGGCATATGCCTGCACGCGCGGTCAACAGGGCCAGCGCCATGCGTCCGCCCCTCGCGCCGCACCAGGAAGCACGCGTGCTCCACCAGGTGCTCTGCGATCTGCTCCACCGTCAGCCTGCCGCCGTTGCCCCTCTTGAAGGCCTGGGTGTCGTAGGAGGCCGACAGGACGCGCGCATTTGGGAAGTCGACCATGCCCAGCCACTCGCGCGGCCACAGCACGGGGTCCTGGCCCTTGACCTCCGTCACCCAGGTGTTCTTCCACGCATCCTTCCAGTCCCCTGCGCGGTGCCGTGCGAGCGTGGGGCGTGCGGCGGTTCAGGAGGCGTGCCATGCACATGTGCATGGCGCAAAACCTGGCAGCGCGCGCCGCACCCACAGGTGCTGTCATCACGCGCCCCACCATCCAGCGCGGCGCCCCTGCTGCCTGCCGCCAGCGCGCACCCAGCTGCAGGCCATGGAAGAACACAATGTCCAGCTCTGGCTTGGCGCCCTCGGGCTTGTAGAGCACCTTGAAGACCGGGTCGTTCCCCGGGTCGAACGCGGGCCCGCCAGCACCGTTTGGGTTGCCAGACGCCATGGGGCACTCTCTGCTGGACCAGCCACGGGGAACGCGCGCGGCTGGATGGAGCAGATCGCTGGTGACAGAGTGCGTGCCGCGGGTGCAGCGCACTTCTTCTCATCTGCTGGTGCCAAGCGGATGCAATGCAACCACGCTGATCCTGTGGGCCAGGGTGACCGGGGGTGCAGCCGTGCAGCAGCAGGCATGCGCTGGTCACTCGCGCAGCCGACTCCAGGCCACCTATCGGCGCAGTGCATCCGGCTGCGCGCTTCCCGGAGCATAAGCCGGCGGTTGCCGCAACGCATGTCATTCATGTGCATGTATGCCTCACCCCAACCCCGATCCGCCACTCCCCTCACTGCCAAGTCGTGGCGCTGTTCACACGGTGCACATTGTGCTGGCTCGACGCAACACAAATGGGGGAGCGCGCGGCACAGTCAAGCCAGGCAGCGGGCACGGCGCGTGCGGAGGGGGCTGGCCCCAGCCGCGCGCACAGCCCGGCCGATGGGGAACGGAGGCAGGAACACTGACACACGCCAACACACGCGCGCAGGCGACGGCGGTTGGGGGGCGCGTGGTCCCCAGCGGCCTGTAAAGGAGGTTTCTTGAGCTCGCGGGGGGGGGGGGGATGGGGAGCTCAGAGGGAAGCGAACCGAGGGGGCCGCGCCACCGCAAAGGAAGGCCGGCTCTCAGACGCGCCCCCTGCCCCGGCCGGGGCGCCCTCCGCCCCAGCCCGCCCTGCGCCCACAGAAAGTAGCCGGCCGCGCCGGGGCGCCACAGAGGGAGGAGCCCTCTCACGCCTTGGAGCCGCCGCCGACGGGCACCGCGCCCTTGGCACGCCGCTCCCGTTGGTGGTGCGCCGGGCCCCGCCCCTTGCAATCACTGACAACTGCGGCTTGTTGCCCCCCATCACAGGAATCACCAGCCGCCGCACTTGAATCACAGTGTGTTGCAGCTGATTGCCACCTTTCACACCCCATACCCACGTGTGACTCCCCATGTTATGGTATGTGACCCAAAATCACACCTGGATCACGTACTGCACTTGATTACTTCCCATCACCACATGTGATCGATAACTGAACACGAATCACATGCCGTGAAAAACCCCGTAACAGACCGATACCGAGTCCCTCCTTTTGTTGGTGGTAGTGGCCGAGCCGCGCATGCATGCAGCCATGAAGAGGGCGGGGCACGTGGAAAGAGGGCGGGGCCAATGGGGAGCGAGGGCGGGTGCGTCAAGCGGGAGTGCGGGAGGCAGTACTGATTGGAGGGGGCGGCATCGCCTCTGTGCGCACGTGGGCGGGCCAGAGCACCGGCGACGGCTGCTGGGCTTGTGGGCCGGGGCAGGCTGCGTTTTGGATGGATGGATGGACAGCAGGGTGCGACAAGCGCCGCGGGCGCCGCGGCCGCGGCCGCGCCTCTGGCGGGCCCCAGCCTGCTCGCTCGCCTGCCACCCTTGAACACGCGCCTGCAGCGCGCCGCCTCAGCCCGGCCCTGGCACGGGGCTGGCGGCGGGGTGTGAAGCAGGATGAAGGCGGCTCCCATGTTCAGGGACGGAGTGCTTGATGGTGGGGCGCAAGCTGGGTGGAAGTGGGTGAACGAGGCTAATGGATAGCACCTCAAGTGGGGAAGCTTTGGAGGGGGCGAGGGAGGCGGTGGCGCATGAGGCCGGGTAAGCCAAAGGCCCGTGGCATCGCTGTGCTGCGATTGCCGCCGCTGGCTGGTTGGTCGAAGAGGACAAGGGAACGCTGCCTGGGGCTCAGGCGCAGAGCGGCAGCCTGAGCGCACCCATGCACGTCAGCAAACAGCGCGCAGCGAGCGGGCATGAGTGTGGGACGTTGTTTAAGCAAGCAGGACGTCTGCTTATGAGTTCCGCAGGCAGGGCGCGGGTGCACTGGGCAGTGCCAGCTCCCAAGGGTGGGCTCGCCCTGTCACGAACGGTGCAGTTGTTGAAAGGGCCCGCTGGAAATTATTTCTGAAGCCAAAAGGGCACGCGAAGCGAGCGGTCAGTGTGCCACCAACTGCAAATCGGGGGCCCCACGCCACCGCTGCCGTGCGGCGCGCGGCGCGCGGCGCGCGGCGCTTGGCGCACAGTGCCAGTGCCATTCGCTGGCAGGCGTTCGCCGCCGCTGCATCCTGGGCCGCGTGCCTGGCGAGGACGGGCTGACTTCCCCCGCCCTGCCAGCGCATGGGCCACCGCCTGCCCGTCAGCGCACGTGCCACCGCCCGCGCCTGCTGACCGAAATGACGTGGCGCGCCTCCGGCGGCTGGCCCTTTTGTCCTGAATCGGGCGGGCTTGCCGCCTGTGCCCGGCCGACGCCGGCGTTGGCCGGGCCGTCAGCAGTACAGCTTGGCGAACTTGGCCGCCACAGTTATGGGCATGGGCGGCGAGAACTTCCGCTTCTTGGTCACGGGGTCGACGGTGATGACCGAGAAGGCCATCTGCTTGATGTCGCAGGCGCTGTAGTGGAGGATGGTCTTGATGACGTTCCACACCCTCTTGGGCAGCGGGATCTCGTCGCCCGCCCCCGCGGCCAGGGCGGCGTCGGCGGCGACGCCGTCGGTGAGGGCAGAGGCGCGCCCCCGCCTCCTCGCCCGCCGGGACGGCGGTGCGGCCCAGGCGGGGACGTTTGGGCCGCCGGACGGCGCAGAGGCGAGGGCCGACTTGTCCAAGCGGCGGTTTTGCGGGTTTTGGCCCCAGGGGGCACGGATGGGCTTGACATTGCAATCGGTGATGTCTGGGGGGCACACCGGGTTGCACTGTTCCGAGGGGGTTAGGAGGCGGGGCGGCGGCAGCAGGGAGCAACGGTGAGCCGCGGTGAGGGTCGCCACCAGGCGGCGGCGGCGGGCCTGCCCCCGCTTGCCGCTCTCCCGTCTTGACCACGCCCGCCACGCGCTCACCACCGCAGGGCGCCG
>VIYE01000019.1:0-17926 GCA_008037345.1 Messastrum gracile | reverse complement strand
GGGGGTGGGGGTGGGGGTGGGGGTGGGGGTGGGGGTGGGGGTGGGGGTGGGGGTGGGGTGGGGGCTCCCAGTTGCATCCGCCCTCCGTGTACAGGCCAGCGGTGCGTGAAAGACTGTGCGGTTGGTAGGCATGAGCACTCATCAGCAGCAGCTGGACTGCAAAATGGCAAGCCCTGAAAAGGGGGGGGTGGGGGGCACGGCCATGCTGGGGGCGGCAGGGGTGCACGTAGCATGGCGCGAGCCCCTTGGCAGAGGCTCAGCAGTGAGCACGGCGGCAGGCCACGCGCGCCAGCGGACTCGCGAGGCCAGCCCTGCGCGGGTTTGCGCCTCACGCCTCAGCGCCCACCCCCCCTTTGCGGCCATATGACGTCACCACTGCAGATGATGAAGGCCATGGCCTCGGGGTGCCTCAAGTACGAGTGCTGCATCCCAGGTGAGTGCAGTCCGCATGCGCGCCCGCAGTCGCTTTGGGCCGGCACCGGGCAAGCGCGCGGCACTGTGGACGCACACCCGCCGGCACGCGCGGGCTGGTCATAAGAGATGGAGAAGCGCGCATCCTTGCTGCTCGGTTTTTTTCCCTGTTTACGCGCCCTCGGCCTGCCTCACACCCACCCTCGCACCCGCCCCTCCACGCAGCCACGTCTTGGGCCAGCCTGTGCGCCACGATGAGCGCGTGCGTGCCCATAAAGAGGTTCTTTGTTGACAGCGCCAAGGGCGGCGCCACCACGGTCACCCACTGCATTTCGGACCGGCGCTGCCCGAGCATGGTGGGCGCCGGGGCTGGGGCGCTCAAAGGGGGGTCGCGGGGGGGGGGGGGCGCCTGGGCTGGGGTTTGTGCTGCAAGGGGCGTGGTGGAAAGGGGATGTGGGCGGGGGCGGCCGTGATGAGGCATGCCCTCGCCCACGCGACCCTGGTGCGCCGAAGCGAAGCCTGCACCAGCCCTGCAGGCCGGCCTGCCCCGAGCAGCGCCCCCGACGCTCGCCCTGGCCCCGCTCCCTCTCGTGCGCCCCGCCCCCGCGCCCGCCCCCGCCCCTTTACCCCCGACCCCCACCCCACTGGCCAACCCGCGCAGGACACCTTCGGCGGCGCGGTGGATCTTGCCGGGCTGCAGACGCTGGCGGACAGCTCGGTCACGCTGCTGGACCTGTCCCTGGTGCGATGGGGCCGTGTGTCTGTATTTGTGCATGTGTAGATGTTTGTTTGTTTGTTTGTTCGTTTGTTTTTGTTTGTTTTTGTTCGTTCGCGTGTTTGTTTGTTTGTTTGTTTGTTTGTTTGTTGACTTGGGGCATGGTGGATGGGTGGCGGCAAGGCCGGCGGGCGGGTGGGGTTGGGGATGCCAGCGAACAGGCGCGGGCGTGGCAGTGCGAGGGGACCAGGGGGCGGCGTGGTGGGACCTAGCGGGGCTGCAGACGCTGGCGGACAGCTCGGTCAGCTGCTGGACCTGTCCCTGGCGCGGCCCTACTGTGAAAATTGATTTGGCCAAATCAATCCCCATGGGGATGGCTTTTGAAGGGGCCGGCGCGCGCGCGGCAGCGTTTTGGTCGTGCGACCGGGTTTCTCCAAGCATTTGCCTGGGTCCCGCTCCCCTTCTCTCATCTTGGCGCCCCTCCCCCGCCCCGCCCGTCACCGCTGTACCGCAGTGCATAGACTGGGGGCCGGTGAGCGTCGCCCGGGCCACGGGTTGGGATTGGTGGTGGGGCTTTGGTGTTGCCGCCATCCGTGAGAGGACGATGGGCAGCAGGCTGGCGGGCGCGGCGAGAAAGATCGGGACAAACGTGCAGACGCGCAGCGATATTAGCTGATGCCGCTTGCGCCAGGCTTCGGCGGCCGAGCAGCCGCGGACGGCGGCGCCCCGCGCCCCCGCGGCCTGTGGCTCCCGCGCGCGCCCCCACCCCTCCAACCCCCCACACTCCCTTGCCCCCCCCAGATCCAATGGCTGGTGGACATGCTGGGGGCGTCCAGCTGCATGAGTAACCTATCTATCTATCAGCTGCATGGTATTGAACATTAATCGCACACCACCCCATCGCCTGCCCCCCCGTAATCCCCAACCCTCCACCTGCCAGATCCAATGGCTGGTGGACATGCTGGGGGCGTCCAGCTGCATGGACATTTTGAACATAGTCTTCTACCCCGCGCGCGTCCAGTTCAGCATCACGGTGCGTCAATGAGAGAGAGACCCTGGGCAGTGGGGGCAGGCTTGCACGGGCCCTTCAGGCCTTGCAGGGTTTCAGAAAGGAGGAAGCACGAGGTACTAGGCTCGTTTGCCCAGGACCCACACCGGCCCTCGACACCCTGCCGTGCTATCTTCAGTTGTCGCCCCCCTCCCATTTTCCCAACCGTGAACCGTGCAGAGCTCCCTCCAGCTCCTGTTCCTGCCCATCTGGATCAACTTTGCGACGGACATCCAGGCAAGCAAGTTGTTGGGTGGGGTGGGGTTGGGTGGAGGGGAGTTTGGGGGGGGGTGCTGGCGGACAAGGACAAGCATCGAGCAAAGGCCCGGCTGCAGGGCTGTGGACGGGGGCGCTCGCGCGGTGGCGCACACGGGCTCGGTTTTCCCCCTCCCCCAACAAACTATTATTATTATATTACTATAACCATCCCCTCCTTAGCTATCCTGCCCCTGGTGTAACACCCTCGAGCAAACACACCTCCGGAAACTATTCAAGGCGCCGGGCCCCACCCTCTGGCTTGCGTCTCTCAACCTGCTGCGCCTGCGTGCCCCCTCCACCCGGCCCCCGCTCTCAGGCTGCCGACCCCATAGCCCTGTTCTGCAGCCACCACGACGCTGCCCCTTACAATTTTGCCTGCGAAAACTGGTGCAAGATGTCAGGTGGGCGCAGCGCCCTGCCCTGCTTGCCAATTGAGCGCGCCCCCTCATTGAAAAATCACGATGCATCAAGGAAACGCCCCGCCCTCCGCAGCCCGCACCTGCGCCTGCTGCCCCGGCATACCGAGCCAGACGTTTTTGCCCCATTTCTGGCCTGGACCCCCTCCTTTTTTGCCCCCACCCATTCCACCCACCGACAGCTGGCCAGGCCACTTTGGCGTGAGCGTCAACGGCCACTGACGCCCATTCCCCTTTTCACCCCTCCACCCCCCCACAGCCGGCCAGGCCCACTTTGGCATGAGCATCAACGCCCACTGGCTCCTGTGGTCCACCACCTGGGTGCCCTACGCCGACCCCCTGCCCACCGCGTGCTTTGGCGAGTCCGGCGCGCCCGCGCCCAGGGCCACGCCGCCGCCGCCGCCGCCCGCGGCCGCGGGGAAGCGCGTAATCGCCTACTACCCCAGCTGGTGGGTTATGGTTGCGGCTTCTCATTAGTTGTTTGCTTGCCGTTTGACGATGTGTGCTGTGTCTTTGCAAACTTTGGATTCCAGCCCTTGTGTGGAAGTGCGTCATCGCCTACTACCCCAGCTGGTGGGTCATTGTTGCGGGTGGGCAGAGCGAGGCCGGGAGCACGAAGGCCACGGCCGGCACCACAAAAGGCACGCAACACCGCCCACCCAAGCGGCGCGAGCTCAAAACCCGCAACTTAACGGGTGGTTTTGTGTGTCTTAACTCCATGCCATCATGCCTCGTGACGTCGCCCCCGCGCGCGTAGGTACATCTATCGCAATGGCGGCAAGCCCCCTGGCATCAACGCGTTCAGCACCACCGTCATATCCCACGTCAACTACGCGTTCGCCACCCTCAGCTACCACGTCGCCACGGACACGTATTATGTTGACTTCACGGGTGCGCTATTTTCCCTGAAGGCTTGGGTTGGGGGTGGGGTTGTTCGGTGCGTGGGAGGTTTGTGGGGGCTACTCGTAACCCACCCTCATGTCCTGCCCTGTTTCGCACACACTCACCGTTGCACGATTACTCACGGCAGACCCCTGGGCGGACGTGGGCATATGCATGAACGCCGACGAGGACCAGGCGAGCCCGGGAGGGGTGGGGAGCAAGGACACTCGGTACAGTTTGTGCGGCCGGCCCTTCTGCTCGGGCGCCACCACTGCTCCCCACTGCGCCTACAGGCTGCCGCCCGCTGCGACCGAGCGGCCGCTCAACCCTTCACCCCGGCCACTCCCCTCGCCCCCCCCAACCTCAGTGCAACACGGGCGCGGTCTGCCTGGACGCTCCCGTCAACTGCCCCAACGGCGTCGTCAGCCACGCGCCCACGTTCGGCACCGTTGGCGCCAGCTGCACCAAGGGGCCCGGGGACGGCTGCTACAACCCCACTGGCCCGCCTGGGGGCAGGAAGAACCCCTGCTACCACAATTTGGGCATGGGCTGGTATAGGTGTGTAGCTTCGAGCCGAGTGTTTTGGGGGCGCAAGGGAACGTGGCCGCGCACACATTTCCAACGGCCAGCGAGGGCGAGGCCGACGGCTGGCGAGCCAATCGGTGGGCCTGAGTGGGGGGTTACAATGCCACCGCTTCGTGTTGCTCCTTGTGGCTCCGCAAAGCTCAACCCCCTGACCTGCTCCTTGCTGCCCAACTCCCCCCCTGCTGGCCGCAGGCCCTTCTACAACCCACCCGACGCGCCGCCCCCGCGGTCGCTGATCGCTTGCGGGCAGTACGGCTACCTGTTGAAGGAGCTGGGGCTGTCGGATGGTGCCAAGTCCATCCGCTTCATGCTTTCTGTCGGCGGATGGTGCGCCCGATTCCGGGTTGGGCTTGTGTTTGGTATGGTTGAAGTTTGCTGGGTCGTGGCAGCGTGTGGGGGCAACAAGCCAAGTGACGTGCCCCTGTTCTATTCCCCAACACACACCAATGCACCTGCCTCGGTTTCTAACCCCTCTCCTCCGCCATTTCCAAACAAAGGCACGACTCGGCCTTCTTTAGCCAGGCCGCTGCTGAGGGCCTAAAACCCCTGGCCCCATGGGGCACACTGGCCGGTCTGACCACTCACCAACGCATGCGTATACCCTCTCCCCCCGGCCCCCTGCTTCTGAACAAAGGTACGACTCGGCCTTCTTCAGCCAGGCCACGGCCACGCCCACCCGCGCGCGCCAAGCTGATCAGGCGCGCCGGCCTTAGGGGCGGGGCCCGTCTTGAGGCGCTAGGGCGCATGGGAAGGGGTCACTCCAGCCCGGGGGCGGGCATAACGCTGCGACAGAATAGAGCATGCAGCAGCGGCTGGTTGTGCGGGCCCACTCCCCACTGCACCGGCAGCGGTTGCATGCGAGCCCTCACGCAAGCAACCGGCGACCAGCGACGGTGGCCCCCCCTCTCATACCAACGCCCCCCAGGTCCGTCGTCGACTGGATCACGAAATGGGGCTTTGACGGCGTCGACTTCGACTGGTGGGCTCCCAAACTGCGCAGCCTTGGCTGGTCGCGGGGTTGAGGAGGATGGACAGGGCTGGCAATGCAGGCAGGGCCTGGGGCCGCGCCAAACCTGGCAGGCGACAAGGCCCTTTCGAGCCGTGGCCGCTGCCCTCCTCGCCCACAGGCAGCACAAAACCTGTGCGCAGCGTCTCCCTGTTTTCCCCTCACCGCCCTCTTTACCCTTGCCCTGCCCCCCCAACGAAAAGGGAGTTCCCCGGATTTGAGCACAAGGGGCAGCCCCCCTACGGCAAGGGCCCCGACGGCAACGACCCCGACGCGATGCGCGACTGCGCGGTCGAAGCATGCCTTACCGACAGGAGCAACGACGGGGCCCAGTTCGTGGCGCTTCTCACAGAGCTGAGGGCCGCCCTCAACGGTGGGCGCGTGTGTATAAAGGCGTGAGAGTGAAGGCCTGCTGGGTGGTGGGGGGGGGATGAAATGCGCGGCTGCGCGGTGGAGGCGTGCCTGACGATCTCCATCCCCGCAACAATGCTTCCCCGCCCCCCAACCGCGCTCTGGCCCCTGCAGGCAAGACCACGTTCAGGGGCGAGCCCTACCTCATAAGCCTCGCGTCGGGCGCGGGCTTCGACCAGCTGGCGCGGTATGATCTAGCAGCGACGTGCGCTGCCGTGGACTTCCTCAACACAATGACATATGTGAGCGGGGGTGCGGGATCTTCCCTGGGCTTTGCCACACACCGGCACCAGCCCCCGGCACCCCTCCATATGGTTACTTGCCTATCACCCCCCCCAAATCAAATCTGCTCTTCGCCCGCAATCGCGTAATAGGACCTCCACGGCGCGTGGGACCCCATCACCAACCATCAGGCCCCTCTGTACGCATCCACCCCCGGCACCAGCGGGGAGGAGTTCAGCGTCGATGATGCAATCACCATCCTGCTCAAGGCGGGGTGCCCTCCCTCCAAGATCAACATGGTGCGGGCCAGGAGACCAGAGAAGAGGTTGGGACGATTTTGGGCAGTCCAGTGCAGCGGCTTTGCCGCCTGACACGTCCCGCTGAGGGGCAGGGCAAGCGGCACCGCGCACGCGAGGGGGGCATATCATCGGCGATTGGCAAGCAAACCACTTGCTCTGCTGTTGCGCGGTTCGGAATGCGTCCTTGCCTCCTTTGCCCGCACCGCCCGCCTCAAAACGCCCAACGCCCGCGCGCCCTCGCTCGGCCTGCCCAGGGAGTGCCCTTCTACGGGCGCGTCTTCAAGGGCGTCGGCAAGGGGCAGAGCCACACCAAGGTGAGCCTAGGCCCGAGGCCCGAGCACTTGCATCATGAGGGGTGGGGCGCAGGCCTAGGGCAGAAGCATATGCGGCAAGCATGCGGGGCTGGCGCCCACCTCAGCCCTGGCAGACGCCGGGCTACCCCTCCCCACCCTTCCCCTCCTTGGCCCCCTCCACGCACCCCCTCCCCCTTCCCCCCGGTGCCAGGTCTGCGGCGCCACCGCGGCGGGCGCCCCCCTAGGGGACCCCGCGCGCCCCGGCCTTTACCTGCCCCACCAGGGGAGCCTCCCCTCCGAGGAGGGCATCATTGACTACCGGGATATTCCCAAGAAGTACCCGAACCTGCCCATTTACTACGACGACGTCAACAAGGCAAGGCTGTTATGGGATGTGGACTTCTATTGAGGCCGCTCGCGGGCGCGTCTCTTGGCCGGGCGGTTGGCCAGCGCCGTGCGCGCGTCAACAACACTCTGTGGCTTGTTCCCCCACTTGCTGCCTGCACACAATCGCCAAATGCCGCCCACAGGGTGCACTGTCAGCGCCACATCATCTCCCACGCGTGGCTGCCTCGCCTCCCATTCACCCCGCAGGCTAGCTACGGGTACAACGCTACCTCTGGCGTGTTCATCACGTTTGATACGCCGAGGGTGCATGGGCATGGGCTTTCCAGAAGGCCCAAACAGCCAGCTGGGGCCGGGCCCGGGCCGCATGCAGGCGTCTCGTAGGGTAGAGCAAACGACAGGCCGGCTTGCCCCAGCGCCAGAGACGCTTGCCCCTGCAACGTCCGTGCCCGTCTACCCGCCCGCCCCCCTGCCCCTGGCCCTCACCTCCCCAACCCCCTCCGCACCCCCCCCCCCCCGCAGGCCCTCGCCGACAAGATGGCTTACATAAAGGCAAAGGGCCTCGGCGGCGCCATGTTCTGGGTGCTGGGGGGCGACGACGACCAGAATACGCTGCTCAACGCGGTCAAGACCGGGCTGGGGATCTGAGATCGTGGTGATCATCTGATCTGGATCTGGGGATCTCCGGTTAGGATGAAATGACGTCACCGTGAGATCACAGCACCTTGCGGGACCGGCGCGGCGCTAAAGTGCTTGTCATGTTTTTCGCTTTCTTGCGTGCACCCCATGCGCGCGGCACGGCGTGTGGGCGGCCGGCGCGTTGAGGGTGCCAGCCGTTAGCCTGGCAGCAGGCTCGCCACCGGTTTCGGCCAAGAGTGCGAGCGGCAGCCCATTGGCCACACTCACCGGGCTGCTGGCAGGCTAGGCCGCTTGGCATGGTGGGCGGCGCCCCCCTGAATAATTTCCATCCGCGTTTGCGGAAGCCCCGGCCGTAATGAGGCTCCCTACCTTTTGCCCTTCAGTTGAACACCCCCGCGCGCGAACCGCCTCCTACCCCGACACCCTCCCCTGCAGGGGGCGGCCGTGCCGAAGCGCACGGCTGCCTCGCAGAAACCCCCAATCGCCCTGCTGCTTCCCGTGTACGTAGAGTTGGCGATCACACACCCTCCCCCATTTTCGAACGGGGCGCCCCTGCCAGTGACCAAACCCTGCCTGGTCGTGAAGAGATAAGCAAAACGTGGGTCCATGCAACTCTGTTGAGCTGCACCCCACACACAAGGCGACTGAGGCCTGATGCCACTGCTGCACCCAAGGCTCATCAGCAGCACCAAAACCCCGCTTTACCATCAACCCATCCTGGCGCATGTGCTTTCTTGTAGGGCTTGCGACTGAACACGCGGTGGCACATACAGCACGACATACCCCTCTACTGCCAGCACCCACCAACGCCTTGCTTGTGCCAACAGGCCCACCCCAGCGCCCGCTGGCGCGATCTTGACCGTGGGTCTTTGCCCACGCTGCCAGGGGCTTGCGCCGGGCCAACCACCGTTGCCTTCGACACCCATGGCCCTGCCTCTATGCCCCAATCCGCACCCACCACCTCATCAACCCGCGCCCACCGCCTCAATCCATGCCCGTGCGCTTGCCTCAAACGACCACCCATGGTTGCCTGGGGCTTGCGTTTCCAAGCCACGGCTCCTGCACTGGGGGCCACACCCTTGGCGAGGGAGTCCGTCCGCCAATTGCTTTCCTGCCACACGACAAAGCTTGGCTCGAGATGAGTGCGCGCCCGTGCACACGAGCCTAACAAGGGAAACCCGGCACTGCGCGCGCGACCCCTCATGCCAAGCAGCGCGTAATCCAGGGCCCTGTGCCCCCGTTTTGACCCGGTGCCATGGCGCATACAGACAGCTATACTTGCAAACATCACGAGGTGTTCCGGCTCGCAAGCGTGGCTTTTCACCGGGCGACTCTAGCCGCCTGATGACAAACTGTTCAGAGGCGGTTTGGGTTTGGCACGCCCCCATTCCCCCAGCCACCCCTCATCCGACACCTCCACCCCTAATGTTCAGGCCGTCGCCTGCCCTGCATGCCCCAGTGCACCGACCCCAGCCAACTGGCGCCCCAGCAGCGCAGCGCCCCGCGGGCGCGCTCGCCGCCGCCCCCTGCCAGGGCTAAGCGCCCCGCGGCGTCACCTGCGCTCCTGCCAGCGCGTCACCTCTTGCCAACGCCCCCTGCCGTCGCACCAGCGTGGCGCCTCCGACCTTTGCAAGCAAATGTTTTACCAAGGCATTGCAAGTTGGGGTTGAGAGGGCAGCAGGGGTTTGGGGCTTCGCGGCAGCGCGGTAGCCGTGAACAGCAATCGGGCGCATCTGCGGCCCGCCAGGGCAGCTGGAAAACGGATGGGGGTGAGGAGCCCATGATGACGGAGCCGGGAGGGGGGCACGGCAGGCAGTGCGCGTTTGCCCGGGCGGGAGAGCTGGCAACGGACTGGTGCCTTGCACTGCACGCCGCCCGCGGGGCGAGCGGGGCGGGGGCCCAAGCATGGTGGCTGCAGGAAAATGTGAGCTTGCCAGTGGATTGAGACGGTGAGGCGGGGCGGCGGGGGGGGGACTCCGATGGGTAAGGGGCTCAGGGCAAGACTCATATGCATAGTGTCAGGCAAGGCTGGGCGGCAAGTACTCCACTAGTGGGCTTGCACCCGCCGCCGCCGCGCCGCAATCAGGGGGCGCGGCCCACGCTCGTGGCCAAACGGCCTCAAGTGATGTGTGGTGTGATGTCATCGCTCGGGCGGCGCCCCCAGAAGGTAAGGCCTTGGCACGGTGCCCAGCGCAGCCGGCAACGGCATGCTTTGGTGCCGGCACCACAGGCCCGGGCATGATAAGCGCATGCCATAGGGCCATCCCGTTCCGCCACCCATTCACTCCAAGCGCGCGGCATTCGCGAGGCGCGGACAAGGATGGACCGGATTGATTCCTTCTCATCGGCGGCCGGCGCCCGTCGACGGCCATAATTGGCGGCCGCCGTCGGCCACGGCTCAGGTAGGCCTGGGTGCAGGTCGATGGGGTGTCGCCGCTCACAGAGGGCTGAGGGCGTTGTCGGCGTCACCAGATCAGATGAGATGAGATCAGGTGTCATCAGGCAATCCCCTGGAAGCCGCCCGCGCAGGCGTTGACGCCCTGCTTGGAGAACCGCACCACGTTGGCGGCGCGGTCGAACTGCACAAAGCGGTCGTTGAAGAAGGGGTTGGCCCACCTGCGGCGGGCAGAGGTGTTGAGGCAAAGGCAGGGGGCGGCGGGAGGGGCGTGGGCAAGGGGCGAGGGGCAAGGGCAGGCGAGGGCGGGGAGCGGCGCCGGGGCCATTTTTGAGTGGTTGGTGGGGGCAACGGGCGGGTCTGGCCGCGGCTTGGGGTGGTGCGAGCGCTCTGGCCCCGCATGTCGGCGGCGCTGAGGACCACGGCGGGTCGGCTCCAGGCTTCGGCGCCCGCTTGGCCCGTCCCAGGCAGGCGGCAGCGGGCAGTAGGAGGTGGGGGCGCAGCAGAGCGGCCGGGCTCACCATTGGGGCGTGGGGATGCCGCCGTTGGAGCCGGTGGGACTGGGGTAGGAGCAGTAGGTCACCATCGTATTCTGCGTTTGGCACAGGGAGTGGTGGCAAGGTTGGAGGCTGAATCGGCTTGTGTATGGTTGTACAGGCTTCAGCGTTGGGGCTGGCGCGGCACGTATAAGGACGCCAACCAAGGCGGCGGATGAGCCTGGGGCAGCACCCAGCACACACGCAGCCGCCGCACAAGCGCGCGTGCGCTCGAGCCCACCTGGCAGTTGAAGGTGGGCAGGGCCGTGCTGAACGTGGCGACGGCGCCGCTGTCGGCAAAGGTCGCCGTGACCGAGGGGAACACCTGGCGGGGGGGGGGGGCGGCGACGCGCGAGGTCGTCAGCACTCGTGTTGCGCCGACGGACGGGCTTGCTGGCGTTTGGGAGCGCTGGCGGACGACGGACCATGCGGCCGTGCGAAGGAGGGCCTGTCAGGGGCGTCGACAGAAGCACCCCACCTTTGCAACCGCTGCGCCACACCCTGTGCGTGCGCCCCTGGCGGGCTGCCCAAGGGGCGGCTGGGGACTGGGTGCGGGCGGCGCGGGCGCCCTTCGCAGCTTTGCCCGCGACCCGCGCACCTGCGACAGCCAAGCGGCCGCCTTGTCGGCCTCCGCCTGCTGCAGGGCGGCGTTAGCCTGCACGGGCACGCTGACGGCGAGGCAGCCGGCAATAGGGTCCTGTGAAGGGCGGGGGAGGATGGGTAAGGGGATCAGAGGGCGGGGGAGGCGAAAGGGGAGGAGGAAGGGGGAAGGCAAGAGTTGGGGAGTCGCCAGACTCATCGTTGGATACAGCTGCTGCTTGGGCCGAGCCCTTTCCCCGCCCTGAACCCCTTGCGGCTGACCAGGGGGCGGCCCTGCTCCCCCAAGCCCCCCCTGCCTCCCAGCCCCGCCCCGCACCTGGTTGCCGTTGCCGCCCTGGCAGGTGTTGCCCTCCGTCGGGCAGGGCAGGATGGTGTAACCGCCGGCGCTCCCGTTGAGCGCCTTGACCTGGCTGTGGACGGCCTGGACGAAGATATTGTAGGTGTCCTGGTCCACCTGCGCCCCATCACAAAATGGGCAGGGATGATGGGGGTGTGAGGGGCGGCCGCGGAGGCGTGAGTGGGGATGGCGGGAGGCAGGGGTACGTACGACCCATCTGCCTGGCCGCGTACGCCGCGGTGTCCAGGTTCACTGCTTGCTCAGGCCCTGCCATCACCCCCCCCAAAAGCCCGCCCCCTGCCCCCTCCCGGCCCGCCACCACCAAGCCCCCACACCCACCTGCATGGCCGCGTACGCGCCAGTGTCCAGGTTGACCACCTGCTCAGCGGGCGTCAGCTTCACCGTCTGGGTGGTCGCCTTTTTGGCGCCCGGCGGCGTCCAGGAAACCTTGAAGGAGCCGACGCGGGCCAAGTAGCGGGTCAGCATGCTGCGGGAACGGGAGAAAGCGGACGTTGGAGGGGCGTTGAGAGGGGTGATGAGGGGTGCGGGGCGAAGGGGCGTGCGGAGCTGGGGCAGCAGGTTTGGGCTGGTGCCAGATCCTAAGCCAAGCTTCACCTCTGCTCACAGCAACGGACCTTGTTCTTCCCTCCCCCACACACGCACCGGCTCTGGTTGTATGCGGAGAGCGGCAGTGAGCCGTCAGCCACCAGGGCTGCAAGCTGCTGGTTGGTGAGCAGCGGCACGGTCTGGAGGTCCTTTGAGGTGTAGCCAGTCGGCCACGCGTTGCCATAGATCTGCGTTTGTGAGCGAGGGTTTGGTAACGGGAATGAGTGAAACAATGTCTGCATGTACGTGCGGACAAGCAGCCACGCCAAGGCCTGGCGCGGCCGCCACCGCCTGGGCCCCTCGCCTGGCCCGGGCTGTCCATGGCAGGCCCGGCCCTCCTCCCCCAGCCCCCTTGCCCAGCCGCCGGCTCACGTTGTAGCTGTTCTGCATGGGCGTGCCGCCGCAGGCCCCGCGGAAGCTCTCAGACTGGTTGTACTGCGGTGGTGGAGGTGGGGAGGGTCGTGATGGAGGGGGTTAGGAGCAGGAGGGTGGAGCGTTGGTTGGCGGCAAGGGCTCATGCGGGCCGCATTTTGCATCCAGAGGGGGCCGCGCAGGGGCCCAAGCGCAACCGTGGTGGTGTGGGTGGGCAAGAAGGCCGGCACATGGCCAGAACGCATGCGTACTCACGCCCGCAAGCACAACCTTTGGCCCGCACACACCGGCGCACCTGGCACATGGCCCAGGCGTCGTAGCTGACCGCCCCCGCGTTGAAAAGCATCGTGGGCACCGCCGACAGGCTGCGGTCGTGGCCAGCCTCCGTGGCGCGGTTGGTCTGGCACTGCTGGGGGTTGACGAACGTCGGCAGGGTGCACGCCTGGGGAGAGGGGGGTGTGTGGGCGCGTCACGGGTTTGCGGGGGCGGGGGCACTCGGGGCCCGGTTATGTAAGGCGCATGGGCAATCTGGCATTGCAGCAGGCAGAGCGCTTTGCAAGCCCCCGACGCTACCCTCGCCGCACGTTGGGGTTGCTCGCGCTGGCTGTGTCGCCGATCCAGAAGCAGGCGATGAGGGCATCGTTAAGGGCCGCCACCGCGGGGGGCCCCGTGGCGGCCTCGGTGGAGGTGCCGGGGGCGGCGTTGAAGATGAAGAGCGAGTCCTGGGCCACGGCGCCGGCTGTGGGGCAGTGGGTGAGCGAGGGGATGGGGGATTGAACCCCTAGGTTTTGGGGGGCGGGGGCGGCGTTGACAATGTGTGTGTGCAGCTTTTTCATGGGGTCTAACCTGATTTTGGCAACCTGGCGCCAACCCCAAGGCCCCGCGCCCCCCAACTCACACGACTGCGAGCCCTTGGGCTCAAGGATGACCGTCCAATTACAAGTGCCCGCGCCGGCGCCGCCCGACAGCACGCCATCCATGACAGTCTGCGTGGGGTCATTGGATGGGGCGGGGAAGTGGTGGGGAGGGGAGTTGTGGGACGAGCGAGGCACGCGGGCGGCGCAGCGCGTGCGTTGAGGCGCGGCGGGCGGCGGCGAGGCTTTGGTGCAAGGGGTGTTGCTTCTGTCTGTTGCTGCTTAGGGTTGGCCGCTCTTTCCGGCCCGATGGGGGCAGCTACCCGGCAGGTGCCGCAGCGCGCGCCCCGCCGGCAAACCCAGGAAGGGTGCCTTCCAATAGGCCGATATCGGCCTCTAAATCGATTCACCCTTGCCTGAAATCGGCACCGCCCGCGCACCTCCGGGTCGAGGGTGAAGCCGGGGATGTTGTAGCCGCAGGTCGGGCCCGCCGCACAGCCCGCCCAGTAGCGCGACGGCACAAACTGCTCCGCCGTGTTGTTGTTGCCGCACCACGGCTGGCCGCCGCACGTCCTGGTTGAGAGGCGGTTTCGGGGTGTAGGGGGGCGACGGGCCCGGTCAAGGGGATCCGGGGCGGTTGGGGCGCATTCGAGCACACGGCCAGCACCCGACGGCGCGCGCACACGATCGTGCAAGTCCCCATGCCCTCTTCCTTGAGGTGCCAGCGGCCACGCAGGCCCCCTGCTGGCGGCCACAGCGGCCCCGGCCCCCCATCGGGTGCCCTGCCTGATGACGGCGCCGCTGCCGCTGTCGATGGTGTGCGCGATGGGCAGGCCGTTGGACTCGCCGATTTGGACGTGGTGCACGGTCAGGGCCTGCGGGGCGCAGGGGTGTGAGGTGGGGAGATAGAGGGGAGCGGGGCAGGGGGTGAGTTGAGAAGGGTTTGGGTGGGCAGGCCGTTGGACTCGCCGATTTGGACGTGGTGCGCGGCCAGGGCCTGCGGGGGGTGGGGGTGTAAGGTGGGGTGGGGGGAGCGGGGCAGGGCATGAGCTGAGAAGGGCTTGGGTGGGCAGACCGCTGGACTCGCCGATTTGGACGTGGTGCGCGGTGAGCGCCTGCAAGGGGAAGGTGTGCGGCGGTGCGGTTGAGGGTTGAGGTGCGTGCAGAGCCAGGCAGGCTTTAGCACCCAAGCGGCGGGGGCCGGTTGCTTAGACCACCGCTGAGGCCGAGCCATTAACAGCTGATGGCCCGCTCATCGGGCCGTTGGGTCGCCGAAACGGTCAACGATTCCACCGGTCAAAGATTCCACCGCCCGCGCGCCCTGCCCATACCCCACGGGCACTCACCGTGGTCGTGGGCCAGTCGCTGCCGATGTCGTTGCTGGGCGCGATGTTGATAGACTGTGGGACGGGGGAGGGGGCGGGGGACGCAACAGCGGCGAGAAAGGGGGTTGGGGGTCCGGGCTGAATTGAGGCTGGCACGCAGAGGGGGCAGGGCGGGCTTGCAAAGGCTAAAGTTGACCGACTGCGGAGCGGAGCGCGCGCGGGAGGGGGGCCGGCCGGCTGGAGTTGTTAGGGGCGCAGCCATCGGGAAGCAGCGAGGCCACGACGCCCCAGCCCCCTGTTCGGATGCACTGCAGGCCCTTCCCTGGCCGGGGGCCTTCAAACCCCGGCCTGTGCGCACCACGACGGAAAACTTGGAGGCGGTCGCCTTTGGCGCAAAGTGCAGGCCGCCGCGGCCGCCATTGGCCGTGAAGTCCAGTGCCAGGTACATCTGCTGAAGCAGTGGCTGGCTGAACACCCACCTTCGGGAGGCAGCGGGGGACGGGGCGGCGGCGGCGGCACGAGGGAGGGAGGTGCGGGGGCGGGACGGAGTGGGGCGAATCGAGGCAGAACGCGCACCCCGCTGCGCCGCTCCCCGCTGCCAATGCAACCTTCATTCACCACAACTGGCCCTCTGACCCCCTTCTCACCAGTTGGCGGGCAGGTAGGGCTGCAGCTTGGTGGGCGGGGCCTCAAAGACGGTGTTGTTGCAGGTGGCGCACGGCGGCCAGGCGTTGTCGTTAACAAAGTCGCCGCACGTGGTGCTGCCGGCTGCATGGGGGAGGCGGGGCGTGGAGCCTGTGAGGGCCTGCAGTTACTAGGCGGGCCCGGCGCGCCTGCTGTCCACAGCGCGGCAAGGCGCACGTGCCCCACCTGCCGCGGCCCCCACGTCCTGCTGGCCCCAACCCCGCCGGCCTTTGCCACATCACCACCTCCCCCCCTTGAAACACGCTCACGGGTCGTCAGCTGCAACACGACCGTTGTCCCCACTGTGTCGGCGTCGCTCGCGGGCAGGCGCACGCGCAGGTTGACGCCGCACACGAGCGCGTTGGCCTGAGTCGCGGCCTGCAGCATGTTGCGCGCCGCCTCGTTGCCCACCACAGTGTCAGTGTAACCTGCGACAGGGTGTTTTGTGTGGATGTGCATGTGGCTGGGTGGGTGCATGGGTGCGTGCGTAGGCGTCCTTGCGCGCGCACGTGCATGTGCGCTTGCAAGCGCCCATGCAAGGGGTCGGCCTTGCCGCCGCACCCGCCAAACAGCAGGGCGCCCGCGGGCGCGCTCCCCGGCGTCGTCTCTGGCCCCGCGCCAAGCCCCCGGGCCGCCCCCCTTAGCAGCCCGCGCCCACCCGTGTCCGCGATGGCGACGCATGCGTTGGGGCCGAGCAGGCTACTCCCGTTGGCGAGCGAGTCGCACAGGTTCTGGACGGTGCCGTCGGCCATCTCTAGGTCGATGGAGAGGGGGTTGAACTGCCAAAAGGGCTGCGCGCGCGTTTTCGGATGGGCGGGGGGGGGGCAGCGGAGAAGGTGGGTCGAGGATGCGTGTGTGCGCGTGTGTTGGGAGGGGAGGGGGGTGGGGACAGGGGTTGGAGCTGCCAAAGAGCTGTCGGCACGCGTTCAGGAGGGCGGTGGCCGCGGGGGAGGTGGGGGCGCGTGCGCCGTGCAGGCGGCAGCCCGGCCGGAACCCCAAGCCCTGCCTCCCCCTGCCCCGCTCACGAAGTTGTCCGTGCTGTTGTAAAAGTCGTTGCGCCAGAGGTTGGGCTGCAGCGGCGTGGTCACCCAGGGGCCGTGGGGGAGGGAGGGGTCGACGCCGCCCAGCACCAGCGAGCCGACGCCCTTGTTCGCGTTGTCGGCTGCAGGGCAGCGGGGGAGAGGCGAGAACGGGGAGAAGGTGAGGGGCTGTTGGGGAGGGGCCTGGGGATGTGGGCCCGCGGGGAGGGAGGGGCCGACGCCGCCCAAGACCAGCGAGCCGACGCCCTTGTTTGCGTTGTCGGCTGCGCGGCGGCGGATTTGAGGGGGTTTGGGAGGCGGTGAGCCCGGGCACGGGTCGCCTCGGCCGCCGCAAGGGGCCGCCCCGCCACCGCACAGCCGAACACCGCGCGGCGCGCCCCGCAATGGCACCCGCGTTGACGCTCCAAGCACGCCCGAGTCAGCAAGCACTGCGTGAGCTCAGGCCCCCGGCACCCATGCACCCAAGCCCCAGTGCGTGAATCCCGTTCGAAGCAGAGGTTACAACCGGCCGCCATTGGCGCGCTCTGCCGCGACCAGCGCGGTGACGGCGTTGGCGGGGTCAAAGACTGCCGCCGCGGCGTCGCGCACGTCGCCTGGTGGGGGCCCGCCAGGTTTTGGGGGGGGGGAGTCACGGTGGCCAGAGGGGCGAGGGGGTTGGTACAGGCGGGGGGGCGCGCTATGGTTGGTTTGGTGGCTGGGTGGGTGGGTGGGTCGCGTCACTGTCAAGGGGCAAGGCCAGCTGTGCCCAAGCAAGGGCGCTGGCCTGACCCGCGCTGCCGGCTCACCAGCCCAGCCTGCCGCCCGTGCCGCCGCCAAGGCCGCTGCGTGCCCCTCCGCCCGTCACCCAATCGTGAGCCGGCCGCCACGTTCGCCCCTCTCCCCCCTCCCCCCCGCCCCCGCCCGGAGACAGCCCCTCGACGACCGCCAGCTCCCGCAGGAGCGCCCGCCAAGCCCGAGGCCTCCTCCACCCCGCCATCTCCCCCCTTATTTCGCCCCACCCCCAACCAAAGCACCCCTTACCCGGAGACAGGCCCTCGATGTCCGCCAGCTCCTTGAGCAGCGCCCTCCACCCCCCCTGCGCCGCCTGGTACGCCCCCAGCGCCGCCGCCAGCCCCGCGTTGCCCGTAAGCGCCCCCAGCAGCAGCGTGCGCGCGCCCCGCGCCACGCGCGACACCTCGGCGGGGGTGGGGCCGTCGGTGCCAAGGCGGTCCAGCTCGGACTGCACCAGCGCCGCGGCGCGCAGCGGGCTCTCGCCTGGGGGGTGGCAAAGGAGGGTGGGCCAGGGGGCTTGGGGTGGTGGGAGGGAGGGGGGCCCGGGGAAAAAGGGCCGCCGCCGGGGCGGGCCTCGTGGGGCGCGGGTGCACGGCTTGGGGGGATTGGCTGATGGACAAAGGCCGGCGCGGCCGCGCGCTCGGCCGTGGGCCCCACCCAGCCCCCGCCAGCACAAAGTGCTGGGCAGCGCCTCCGTTTGCGCCCCGGGCCCGCCCCGCTGCCGGGCCCGCCCCGCTCCAACCCGAGGCCCAGCACCCAAAGCTCTCCTTCCCGCACCCGGGCGCGGCGCCGCGGTCAGGAGCGCCTGGCCGGGGTGCAGGTCCGAGGGGAAGTCGGGCGCCGCCGACGCCGCCAGCAGGCGCCCCTCCGCCACCA
>VIYE01000018.1:0-17932 GCA_008037345.1 Messastrum gracile | reverse complement strand
CCGGCGGCCGCGAGCGCCGCATTGCCGGGCGCCGCCGCCGCGGGGCTCAGCTCGTCGGCCGTCATCAGCGGCTCCGAGTCGTTGGCATAGCCCTTCAGGTACGTCAGAGTCTGCTTGCGGCCCAGGTTCTTGCCCTCCAGGCAGGGCTGCCATCGTGGACGCGCAGATCGGGGTCATAAGAACGGGCGAGCATGTGTCAGAGGAACCCTGCAAGCGCCGAATCGACACATACCAGGGCCAGGCGGACGAAGCACGCAGCAGCGGGGGGCCTGACGCAGCTGCTGCAAGCACCCCCGAGCGCCCCCCGTGCTGAGAGCGCTGTGAGCCATTAGAGACGCACCGGGAGGCTGACTTGGTAGCCCGGCAGCTTGGGAAGCGACCCCATCGCGGAGAGGAGACCACGGTCAAACACGCGGTCCGCGAAGCCCTTTCTTTTCGAAATTGTGTGTACAAGTGTGATGGTGTCGAGGGAGACCGTCTCCGGGTCGCGTGATGCCGCTCGACTGGGACACTGCGGCGCTGGCAAGCAAATGCGCCCCCTGCTGCAAGCGCCTCACCTGCACCTGCACACCTGCCGGCCGCACGTCCAGTGAAACCCTGTTGGTGGCCTGCTGGCTGGGTTTTGCACCCGGTTGTGGCTGGGCTCTGTACCACAGGCGTGACATCAGCGCTGCGGAGGGCAGCAGTGCAGCACGCGGTGCTGTTCATAATGTGGGGGCTGACGGAGTGGCCTGTGGCCCTCTGGCGCAAGGCATGCGCACGCCCGTGGATGTGGCTGCCCCGCAGTGCTCCCACCTGCGTTCAGGGGGCGCTGGAATTGGAGGGGCTGCGTGCGTCGGAGCATGCGCGAGCACCCCTCAGCATGCAGTCATCAGCTACAACAAGCGTGGCTGTGTGAGCAGGGGTGCACTGCAGGTGGTCGCCCTGCCTCCTCCGGCCCTGGCCATTTCCAAGGGCACTGCCTAGCAGTGCTTCAGCCAGCCATGCGGCTGGCCACAGGATGCTGCTGTTGGTGGGTGGGCTCTGAAGGGACCAACACCTGCGGCCGCCGGGAAGGCGGCGCGCGCCTGGCTGGACCAGCGACGGTGCAGCAGGGCCACTGCAATGGCCCTGCTCGGGATTGCTTCATCTTGTCCACACGCATCCCTATCAAGCGGTTCACCCGAGATACGCACCGTTCCGGCAGGTCCCGCAAAGGCTTGCGACCCGGCCCTTTCTAGAGTGTCCCGGCCTTTTGAGGAGCTCAAAAGACAGCAAGCAATAATACCCCAATGGCGGACGACACAGACAACGTCGCCGACATCGAGCGCGGGCGGGGCGCCGGCGGCGCCGGCGGCAGGGGCGGCAAGCCTGCCGCCCCGGACGGGGGCAACGGCTTGGTGCGTGGGTGGGCAGCGCGCACGGAAGCTGGAGGCCGTGCAGGTGCAGGCCTAGGGTGCTAGGCTTCAACCTGTTGCTCCCCGCCCGCTTAACGGCGTTTGCAGGCCAAGCACCCCGACACACCTGGTGAGGCCCCTGGGCCAGAGGGCAAGCGGCGGCGCCGCCTGATTGCGGCCGGCGCGCTGGTTGTGGTGCTGCTGGCCCTGGGCCTTGGCCTGGGCCTGGGGCTTGGCCTGGGCCTGCCCATCGCCCGCCGGGAGCGGGCCGCCAAGGCCGCCCAGCTGCAGGCGCTGCTGGGCATCCGGGACGCCCTGGACCGGAACGGGACGGTGCTGTCAAGGGCCGGCTGGACGGCCGAGCACGGCGCCGACGGCGGCTTCTGCGGCGCGTTCAAGGGCGTCGAGTGCGACGCGGCGGGCTGGGTCGTCAACATCACAGGGCACGACGAAGCCGCTGCGTTGGGGGGCACGCTTCCCGCTGCCGGGCTGCTGGAGGCCCTGCCCCGCCTGCGGAGGATCATTCTGCCGTGAGCGAGGGGCACCTGCTGTGGGCGGCGTGTCCATGGGAGTGGGTGGGACCGGCGGGAGGTGGCGCCAGCAAGCTGCAGCGAACCCTCTTTACGCTATGGCTGCACCCCAACTGAGCATGAACGTATGAATTGCCAGTCGCGACCCGCTCAGCCGCCTGTCCGCATCAATCCCCCCCACTGCCAGCTATACCCAGCTTGCCGGCACCCTGCCTACGGGCTGGGGAGCGCTGGGCAAGCTGGAGGAGTTGGACCTCAGCAGCAACCAGCGACTGACGGGGCCTCTGCCAAGGGAATGGGCCGGGCTGAGGCAGCTGAAGACGCTGGATCTCGGGTGAGCAGACCTGGCGGGTGCATGGTCAGGATTGACACACACAAAGCGAGGTACACGATTGACACCATCCTTTGGGCGAGGCATGACGTGGCAACGAGGCATAAGCGGGCTGCCGCCATCGAATTGCCATGTTTGTTTGCTGATGAGCCCAACACGCCCCCAATTGCCTACAGCGAGTGCAACTTCACGGGGACCCTCCCGCCCAGCTGGGGAGCCCTGGAGCAGCTGGAGGTGTTGTCGCTGAAGGACAACGGCAAGAGACTCACAGGGACGCTCCCAAAAGAGTGGGCTGGCCTAAGGCGTCTCAAGACACTGTGGCTCGAGTGAGCAAACGGGTTAGCAAGGAAAAGATTGAGTTGCCCGAGGATGTTCCTCCAAACTCTGTGGATGTTTGAGCGGGAATGTGTCGCCAAGGTGTGGGACGCCACACTGTCGAAACGCGCACGTGAATGCTGCAGTGGTCGTGCTTCTCACAGCCTCCTCAATCTCCCGCAGCAACGACAACGTCACCGGGCCCCTCCCGCCCAGCTGGGGCGCCCTCGCGCAGCTGGAGGAGCTCGTTGTGCGGAGCAACCAGCTGACGGGCACGCTGCCAAAGGAGTGGGCGGGAATGGAGCGGCTGCATGAGCTAGACCTGGGGTGAGCAGGCGGGGCCGGCCGGGCACGCAGGTAGGGATGAGGCACTTGCCGTGGGGGCCACAAGCGCAGGACTCTAGAAAGGCTAAATTCCCCATGGCCCCCACCTCCGTCCACCTCCATGTCAACGTCTTTTGCCCCTCTCTCGGCACATGCCGTCCCTCAAACCACAGAGACAATGGGCTAGATGGCCCCCTGCCCAAGGAGTGGTCGGCCATGCGGGGCCTTTCGGAACTCAAGCTGGGCTACAATTCCCTGTCCGGGCCGCTGCCCAAAGATTGGGGCTCGAGTGCGCAGCTTGGCACGATTCAGCTTGGGTGAGCAAAGGGGTCGAGATAGACACTGAGGCAGGCAGCCAAGAGGGCAAGGCAGAGGCTGGTGACCACTGCCTTCTGTGTCTCCGTCCCCGCTTCTCTCCATGCCGGTCCAATTAGCAGCATGTAGTTTGTTCACTGTTGGCGTCACCAATCGTGCAGTCGCCTTTCCCATTTGTGACGCAGATTCAACAAGCTGACAGGCACCCTGCCCCCTGAGTGGGGCTCGCTGCAATCCCCACTGGACATCTGGCTGGAAGCGAACAAGCTTTCGGGGCCGCTGCCGCCAGAGTGGGGCTCGCTCGTGCGGCGTGCGCAGTACATCATCCTCAGGCGGGCGCGGGGCCTGGGAGCGAGGGGGCTGGCAGCAGGCATAGAAGAGCGCAGCTATGCGGGGGCGCCGGGGGCTGCAGGGTGCACGCATCACTAAATCCAAGATGTGCACGTGCTCCCTCGAGCGCTCATCAAATCTCTAGCCTCATCCTAGCCTAACACCCCCCAACATGCTGCCCAGCACTTTCGTTCCTTCTTTCCTCCAATACTGCCGTTCTAGCCCATCAGCTGCGTGCCTAATCCGCCCTCTTTCGACCACCGCAAAACTATTGAACATGCCACAGCAACAACGGCCTCTCGGGGACGCTGCCGCCCTCATGGGCTGGCGATTGGAACCGCGTTGAGCTCCTGTGGCTGGACCACAACAAGCTGTCGGGGATACTGCCTCCGGAGTGGGCGGGGTTCAAGGCGCTCGTTGAGTTGTACCTCAAGTGAGTGTGTGTGTGGGGGGGGGGGTGCACACGTGGCCGTGCTGGGAGGGGGCCATCCTCGGGTGTGCGCCAAGGAGGCGCGACGCCCCGCACCTCGGGCCGTTTGATTCCATTCCCCAGCCAGCCGCTCCTGCATCGGCTCTCGGTGGCGCAGGCCTTGTTGATTCATCCGTGAACCCGTCAGTGCGCATGCCATTGACGCGTCTTTACCTTCTACCCCCGCTCGTCCCACAGCAACAACAGTCTGTCTGGGCCTCTGCCCCCGGCCTGGGGAGCGCTGAACGTGTCGATTTTGGACCTAGATAACAACACCCTTTCGGGGCCACTGCCGCAAGAGTGGGCACGGATGAAGTACCTCCGAGTGGCAGGGCTCGGGTGCGCCGGGCAGCTGCATGCGCAGGCCTTGGCCGCGCGTCATCGGGCGCCCATTTGCTTGCGGGCAACCGCGCTGGGGATGCATGCTGCGTGTCATTGCGGCTGTCGCCCCCTGCTTGCACGCGTTGCGTCGTACCAGGCCATCTCTTCTGTGTACATGACTGGATGGCCGCTGATAGCCCCACACTGCCCTGCCGCTCTGACATCCCCGTGCCTGCCCGCGCCTCGTGCCCCGAAATGTCCGCCGCCCGCAGCAACAATGCGCTGACTGGCACTGTGCCCCCAGCCTGGGGGTCGCTGGCGAAACTGAGCAAGCTGCGCCTGACCGGCAACGCCCGCCTGAGGGGCTGCCTGCCCAAGGGGCTGGCGCGCTTCAAGGGCAACGCCACGGTTTGCCGGGGCACAGGCCTGACCTGCGGCGTGTGCTGAGCCAGCGCGCGGTGCGAAAGCCGTGGCCCTGTTCTCCACATTGGGCCCTGCCCGTGCTGAGGGTGCGCTGGTGGTGAGGTGCTGCTGGTGGTGGGCGCCGGCCAAACACATGCCGTGACATGCACAGGCTGCATGTGGTCTTGTTGCAGCTGCACTTGCTGCATGTGCGCGGCCATGCATGGGTCGTGGGCGGCTCCGTCTGCACTTGAAAGCCCAATGCCCTCGCCAGCCAAAGCGGGGGGGGGCGGGGGGGCAACCTGCCTGCGTGCGTGGGCGCATGAGGTGGCAGCCCCTTCATGGGTGCTGATGCCGTCCCTTCTGGAACTGGGATGCCGCATCTTCTTCCCCGCCCGCCAAAGTTACCTGGGTGGTTGTTATTGCTGGCTGTTGGTCAACCCGACCGTTGACCCCCCAAAAAGCTGCGCAACACGACACGTCGGGAGGCGCCCCTTGCGGCCACGCCGCAGCCCCACGCCTGTAACGGCGTCACGCGTTTCCCCGCATGCAGGGCGGTACAAAGCCATTGGGATGGGCCGGCAGATGAGGGCGGAGAAGGGCACGTGGGTGGCGGCGTGCTGTGTTCGTGGCTGGCCGGCCTCGAGTGGCCTTGAACCCACCGGCAACAGCGTCACCCCGTGGACGCCAGGGCCTGTGGCGTCGCAGCAGCGCACGCACCCGAGGTCGGGGGCGGGGGGGGGGGGCGGGGCTGCTGCACCGCGCCACGTGCACGGGGACGCGAGCGGGATTTGAACAGCCAACTGCGAAAGACAGCTGCGGGTGCCGAGGGGCAGGTCGCTCTGCCCTCTGCCCCCAAGCAGACCTTTTGGTGTTGCTTCAGCCGACCACGGGGCAGGTTGCAGGCCGCTGCTGGTGGCGGACTCTGCCGAGGATCGTGCAGCCACCCGCGCGGAAGGCGCGCGGCGCGCCTAGCGGGCTCGACTAGCAACAGCGCAGCGACGCCGGCCCCTGTTCGTAATACCTTCATCCTGTCCACACACAGCCCGTAACAAGCGGTCCACACACTGATACGCACCGCACCGTTCCGGCAGGTCCCGCAAAGCCTCGCGATCCGGCCCTCTCTAGAGTGTCCCGGCCGTTGAGGAGCCCAAAAGAGAGCAAGCATTAATAGCCCAATGGCGGACGACAGAGACGACGGCACCGACGTCGAGCGCGGACGCGACGCCGGCGGCGCCAAGGCCGCAGGGGGCGCCGGCGCTGGCGGCAAGCTCGCCGCCCCGGCCGGGGAAAACGGCGCGGCATCGGCAAACGGAGCCGCCCATGGCAACGTCATGGTGCGTGGGAAGACGGCGCGCGCAGGCGCTTGCGTGCATGAGGCCGCGCGGGTGTCTCAACCCACTGCTTGCTCGGCGTCAACCCACTGCTTGCTCCCCGGGCCCATTTGCAGGCGAAGTACCCCGACGCGCCTGGCGACGCCCCGGCGCCGCCGGCGGGCAAGCGAAGCCGCCTGATTGTGGCCGGCGTGGTGCTTGCGGCGCTGCTGGCCCTGGGCCTGTGCCTGGGCCTGGGGCTGGGCCTGAGCAAGCCCTGGGTCGCCCCTCACCAACGCCACCCCCAGAGGCCTTTGGAACCCGCCAAGGCCGCCCAGCTGCAGGCGCTGCTGGGCATTCGGGACGCCCTCGACGGGAGCGAGGCACTGTCAAAGGCCGGCTGGACGGCGGAGCGCGGCGCGGACGGCGGCTTCTGCGGCGCGTTCGAGGGCGTCGAGTGCGACGCGTCGGGCTGGGTCGTCAACATCACTTCGCCGGCGGGCCGTGATGGAGAGGACGGTTTGGAGCTTGGGGGCATGCTTCCTGCTGCCAGGCTGCTGGAGGCCCTGCCCCACCTGCGGAGGATCAACCTGACGTGAGCGGGGCGCCTGCTGTGGACAGCCTGCAGGGCTTGGGGGGCCGGAAGACGGCGGTGGCAGCGCGCGGTGGCGAACGCGTCTTGACCTGCAGGTGTGGCGTCCTTTCTTGCCAAACCTGGCATGCAAAGCTATGGAACTGCTACATAGGGCTCCTTGGACCATTCCCACCCTGCCAGCTCGAATCAGCTTGTTGGCACGCTGCCTCCGAGCTGGGGGTCCTTGCGGCAGCTGGAGGAGGTGGTGCTGGACGACAACAAACTGATGGGGCCGCTGCCAAAGGAGTGGGCCGGGCTGAGGCAGCTCAAGACGCTGAGCCTCAGGTGAGCGACCCATGAGGGGTGGGGAGGGCTGAGAAAGGAGAGCTTAAGACTCACAATTCCCTGCAGGCTTTCCTGCAGCGATGCTGCACCCCAGGGCAGCGTGGAGGTGTGCGTGTGCGCGGGTCAATTATGTGAGGTGCACGCGTGCGCTTGCCGCCACTTTAATAGATGACTGATGGTTAACAAGATGGATTGACAAAGGATAAGAGAAGAGTCTCGCCATCTCAATAGGCGACCGTTGGTTGTGTCGCCAAGGCTTTGGCACGTGCCACTCATCAACTGGCCGTACTTCTCACTCGTTCTTGGTTGAACGCAGGTTCAACGACATCAACGGCACCCTCCCACCAGGCTGGGGGGCTCTGGAGCACTTGGAGGAGCTCACACTGTTGGGCAACCACCTGACGGGCCCGCTGCCAAAGGAGTGGGGGAAGCAGAGGCATCTCAAGACGCTGAATCTCAGGTGAGTGACCTAGGCGGCTGAGAGGGTTGTTGTGAATCCCCCGCAGCTCTCGCGGTAGGGACGCTACCAACCAAGGGCCTTGGGGAGACGTTACGTTTGTGTTGATGCATCATGCGCTTTCCGCCGGTCAATTGATGAACACCTGTGCGAAGGATGGATTGAGTAACAATGAGCAAAGGAGGGGGTCACGATCCCAGTACTTGACCATTGGTTGTGCCGCTGAGGCATCGACATGCTGCCAGTCAATCAGGTGTATTTCTGTACGCTCACTTGCCCTCAATAAACATAGGGGCAACAACCTCAAGGGGACCCTCCCAACAAGCTGGGGTGCCCTGGATCAGCTTGAGGAGCTGACAGTTGTGGGCAACCAGCTAACAGGGCCTCTGCCAAAGGAGTGGGCGGGGCTGAAGCATATAAAGACGCTGAACCTCACGTGAGCGACCCCGGCGGGCGGGTGGGGAGAGGAGTGAAGACCGCCGAGCGAAGAGATGTCACTGTATCAACTGTTGACCTGTGTCGCTGAGGCATCTGCATGCCACCAATCGCTGTAACTGTTCACATGCCATTCGTAACCCGCAGCTACAACTCTTTTACTGGAACCCTCCCAACAAGCTGGGGTTTGTTGCGGCAGCTGGAGGAGTTGGACCTGAAGTACAACACGGGGCTGACGGGGCCGCTGCCGAGGGAGTGGGGCGGGCTGAGGCAGCTCAAGACGCTGACGCTGAAGTAAGCCAGTCGAGCGGGTGGGGAGAGGATTAGCGCACAAACAGCAAGGGAGTTCACCAGGCATGCTGTGCAACCAAGGCATTGGCGAGCTGGTTTTCTGCTTGCCGTGCTTCAATGTCTGATGAGCTCACCCCCCCGCTCATCGCAACGCAGCCACTGCAACTTCACGGGGCCCCTTCCGCCCAGCTGGGGGGCCATGGAGCAGCTGGAGACGTTGGCGCTGGGTTACAACCAGGGACTGACGGGGCCACTACCCAAGGAGTGGGCCGGGATGAAGCGGCTCAAGACGCTGAGGGCCAGGTGAGCGACTTGAGCAGTTAGGGCAGGATTGATTGCCAATGGGCGACAGGATGGCAGCACTCATTACCTGGCCAGTGGAGGCGGTTGCAAAGGCATTGTTGGCATGCCACCTGTCACTGTGCTTCTGCACGCTCTCGCTCGCGCCATTGGTGACCCACATACAGGGCCAACATCCGCATCACGGGGCCCCTCCCACCAAGCTGGGGGGCCCTGGAGCAGCTGGAGGAGTTGGATCTGGGCGACAATGATCGACTCGCGGGGCCGCTGCCAAAGGAGTGGTCCGGGATGAGGAAGCTCAAGACGCTGGATCTCAGGTGGGCAAACCCGGCGGGCGGGTGGGGCAGGAGTGATTTGTATTGAGCAAAAGGATGCCGAGTCCGAACAAAAGTAGGCTGTCCACGGGTGACGAGGCACGCCTCACCGAGCTGCCCGTGAGTTGGTGGGCTGTTCTTGAATCTCATGCGCCCTCGATAACGCGCAGCATGAACGACCTCACGGGGACCCTCCCACCGAGCTGGGGGGCCCTGGAGCAGCTCGAGGTGTTGGACCTGGGTTACAAGTTCACGGGGCTGACGGGCTCGCTGCCAAGAGAGTGGTCCAGGCTGAGACAGCTGAAGACATTGAAGATCATGTGAGCGAACCGGGTGGGTGGGAAGGACCAACGTGGGGATCGATACTCACAGAACGGTGGGGACGCCCTGCTGGTTTCGGGCACGAAATCCCTCCCTAGGGCATGAAGCGCCGATCGAACGGCGCGCTGTCCAAATCTTGCTGCAGTGGCTGCGCTTGTGACTACCATTGCGCCTGCCATTGCTCATAGGCACGGCAACATCACCGGGCCCCTCCCGCCCAGCTGGGGCGCCCTGGCGCAGCTGGGGGAGCTCACGCTAGAGAGCAACCACCTGACGGGCACGCTGCCGAAGGAGTGGGTGGGCATGAAGCATCTGGATACGTTGGACATAGGGTGAGCACTTGGGTGGCCAGAGGGCGGGGGTCGGTACGGCCGCGCGAGCAGGAGGCAGCCGCTTTGCAATCAAAGCAACGCAGAGGCAGGGTGTCGCATGCCTGCATCAGTCGATGCTTTTGTTTGGAGATTGACAGGCAGAGACTGCAGGGGCGAGGGTGGCGAGACAGGCAGGTGTATGCCGCATACCGCAGGCCATGCCCCCCATACACCCTCCTTGGAAGAGCGTTCCGCGCCGGTAGCCTCGTGTTGCCTGGCTTTTGTGCCTCTTTCACCACTCCCCACGTTGCCCTCCCCCTTCTCTGGCGTAGCTTTAACGAGCTGACAGGTGGGGCCGGGTTTGCTAGAGCTCGCCTCGCTTGGCCACCACGATAACGTTATCAGGGCCCTGCCTGTGCCCCTGAAGATGCACCAAAAGCCTTGGGCTGGATTCCCACCACCTCCCTCCCACCCCCTTGCCTTTATCTCCGTGGCTGGACAGGTACGCTTCCTCCAGAGTGGGGCTCACTCAACATCAGCGATGAAGTCTCTCTGGCAGGAAACAGGCTTTCGGGGCCCCTGCCACCAGAGTGGGCCAAGCTCATGGGGCGCGCACAGTTCGTGCATCTCGGGTGAGGCAGCAGAATGTAGATAAGGGACAACCTCGGCCAGAAAAGTGCACGCGCCGAAGGCGGCAGGCTAGTCGGTCCCTTGTCCCAAATGGGTTCTTGTTTATGCGCTTGAACTCTCTTACCACTGCCCCTGACCAAACACGATCACAGGGACAACCGCCTGTCGGGCACGCTGCCGCCCTCATGGGGCAACAATCCACGAACCCGTTTAATTGGCGGCGTGGGCCTATGGCTGGACTCTAACAAGCTGTCCGGGTCACTGCCTCCGGAGTGGGCTGGGTTCACAGCGCTCAGCCTCTTGGACCTCACGTGAGGGGTGGCATGTGGGTTGAGGCTGGCACGCGTGGCAGCACTAGGACAAGGCCATCTCATGGTTTGCTCGGCGCCCCGCACCTACGTGGCCGGCCGAACACATCGCCCGGGCCGCCAGCTGCTCCTGCAGTGGCTTGCACTGATGCATGCCTTCTTTAGTCATTGCAGCCTGTTCCTTGAGCAGGCCTTGTCAAACCATCCACGAATCCGTCGACCCCGCCAGCAGTGCGCGGGCCATTGACGCGTGTGTACCTTCTGCCCCGCGCGCCGCCTCCCCCTCTTCCACAGCAACAACAGTCTCTCTGGGCCCCTGCCCCCGGCCTGGGCCTCTCTCGACCTGTGGAACCTGAACCTAGACAACAACACGCTCTCGGGGCCCCTGCCACCAGAGTGGGCAGGGATGAAGCGCCTCACAATGATGGGGCTCAGGTGCGGCGGGCAGCTGTGCAGGCCATTGGTGGCGGAGCATCATCTGGCGTCTCCAGTTTGCCCGCAGTCAACCGTGCTGGGGATGCTTCACATCAGTGCGGCTGCTGCCTCCTGCTTGCACAGTTGCCTCGCCCACTGCGTCCTCCCCGTGTACAGGGTGGCGCACGCGTGCGGGAGTGGGTGGTTTTTGATAGCCTCAAGCTGCCCTGCCGCTCTGACGCCTGCCTCCCTACCCATGCCCTGCTGTGCTCCACGCTGCCTCCTGCGGCAGCAACAACGCGCTGACTGGCACCGTGCCCCAGGCCTGGGGGTCGTTCCCCGAACTGGATTTTATGCGCCTGGCCGGCAACGCCGGCCTGAGGGGCTGCCTGCCTTCAGGCTTGCCCATGGTCGATGTTTGCCCAGGCACACGCCTGACATGCGATGTTTGCTGAGCTGGCACATGTTGCGCGCGCCACGGCCGCGGGGCCTGGCCGCGAGCACGGAGCGTGCTCAGATGGGTGCGAGCCTGTTGGTGCTTTCCGTACGTGTGCTCGGCGGTGCAGGGGGGGGTTGGTGGCCGAGCCTGCGGGCCCAGGCCGCCTGCGGCCCCCCATCCCCTGCCGCACTGCCCATTCCCCACCACACCGCCCGTCCCCAACACAACTGCCCGCTGCGCATGCCCAGCAGGCCTGGGCCGCCTGCGGTCACCCATCCCCCGCTGCACTGCCCATTCCCCACCACACCACCGGTTCCCAACACATCTGCCCGCTGCGCATGCCCAGCAGGCCTGGGCCGCCTGCTGTCACCCATCCCCCGCTGCACTGCCCAATTCCCAGCATGCACCTCGTCCCACACAGCACTGCTCGCTGCGCAGGCCCAGCAGGCCTAGGCCGCCTGCGGGCACGCATCCCCGTCGCTGCACAGCCCATCCCCTACCACATGCGTGCCACCCGTCCCCCACGGCACAGCGCGCAGTGCATGCCCAGCAGGCCCAGGCAGCCTGCAGCCACCCATGCCCTCACCGCACTGTCCATTTCCCCTGCACCACGCCACCCGTTCCCCACAGCAATGCCCGCTGCGCACGCCCAGCAGGCCCGGGCTGCCTGCGGTTGCCCATCCCCGCAGCACTGCCCATTCCCCACTACCCCACCCACACCCCACAGCACTGGCCGCTGTGCACGCCCCACAGGCCCAGAGGCCGCCTGCGGCCACCTACGCCCCCACTTCGCTGCCCATTCCCCAGGCACCATGCCGCTCGTCCCCCACAGCACTGCCTGCTGCGCATGCCTGGCAGGCCCGGGCCGCCAGCGGCCACCTCTGCCCCACTGCACTGCCCAATCCCCACGCAGCACGGCACCCGTCCCCCAAAGCACTGCCCGATGCGCACGCCCCGCAGGCCTAGGCAGCCTGCGGCCACCTCCGCCCCCACTGCACTGCCCATTCCCCATGCATCACGCCACTCGTCCCCCACAACACTGCCTGCTGTGCAAGCCTGCCAGGCCTAGGCAGCCTGCGGCCACGCCCCCACGCCATCAGCGCGCTGCCCATTCCCCCTCCACCACGCCACCTGTCCCCCTCGGCACTGCCCGCTGCGCGCGCCCACCACACCCGCCCAGGCAGCCTGCAGCCACCCATGCCCTCACCGCACTGCCCATTCCCCATGCACCACGCCACCCGTTCCCCACAGCAATGCCCGCTGCGCACGCCCGCCAGTGCCTGTGCAGCGCGTTGCTACGGATATTACCTGCCTGCTGGCCTTGTAGACCGAGCCCTTTTTCAGCGCCAGACTCAAACCCTCATGTCCCCTCGCAACAATCTGCGCCGGCAATATGACGCTCAGCTGCGGCCTCTCTGAAGACCATGCATGCGCGCGGGCGTTTACAGCGGAGCGCTAGGGTAAGAAGCACTGTGGGCGGCGAGCGACGACGGGGCACCGAGCGCAGCCGGTGGTGATTGCCCCGGCCAGGGAGGGGTGCCGCAACGCTTAGCCCCAGCAGCAGGAGGCGGGGATTGAGCGGGGCTTAAGCACCCTGCCCAGCTGGCCCCAGCCGTGGTCACAGCCTGCCACGCTTGCAAAAACGAGAGCAGCCAGCAGCTGACGCGCGCCGCCGCGGCCGGTGCGGTGGCGCCCCAAGCGCCAACCAGCCGAAGCCGCCGTTGCCAGCCGCGCGCGGACGCCGCGCGCCGCCCGTCACCCGCCCTTGGCCTCGCGGCGCGTCGCGTCGTGGAGGATTTCTACGTCCACGCTGCCGGGGGGCAGCTGCAAGGAGGGGGAAGGGAAGGGAAGGGCAGGAGCAAGGGGTGAGAGAAGGACGTGTGGGGGAGAGGGGCGGCGCGTGGCGTCGTGCGGAATTTCGGCGTCCACGCTGCCGGGGGGCAGCTGGAAGGGATGGGGGGAGGCGGGGAAGGGCAGGTGCAGGGGCTGAGAAAAGCATGTGTGTGTAGGAGAGAGGGGCGGCAGGGGGGTCGCGCCAGACGGCCAGGGTGCTGCCCCGCTGGCGGGCATCTGCCTGGGAGGGGCACAAGTGCCAGGCAGACGGGGAGCGGTCGCGTGCCAGGGCCCGTGACTCCCCTGGGCGTAGCGCGGCTGCAAACGCACGCCCCTCCTTGCATGCAGCAATGCACCAAACCCCTCGTCACGGGGAAGCGCCGTGCTCACGTGAACGTATCGGACTACCGAGCCGCGGATGAAGCAGTTCCGGACCGACATCTGCGCGTGGGCGCGGGCGCGGGCGGTGTCAAAGCACGGCGTTGAGTGGCAGTAAGCAGTACTATGCGGGTTGGTGCGGGCGCAGACTTCTGCTCAGAGGCGAAGGGCCCGGGCCTGGCCTGGGCGAGCACTGCGCAACGGCCATAAAACGGGCTCCCCCCGCCGGCGCCGCGCTGCCCAGCCATCTCCTGCCGCCCGCTGCCGCCGAGGTCCTGTAGCGCCCGCGCCAGCCACCCAAACTAGCACGTGCGCGCGCACACATGTGCGCGCGCGCACACAAAGGGCCCACCATGTGGGGGTACTTTGCCTCGTCCACGACGCGCGTTGACGTCAGCTTTATGTTTAGGTACTGGTCCACGCTGTGGAGCACCCCAGTGATGGCGAGGTCGTTCTTGAGCTCGACCGTGACCTGTTTGGAGAGGGGGCAGGGTGCAAGGGAGGGGGGGTGCGCAGGAGGGGGAGGGAAAGGAGGTTGACTGGTTGAGGACAAGGGCCGGTGGCCCCGGGCAGGAAACACGTTAGAGCGGCCGCGCCTGCCTTCGCGCACCCCTGCACGGCCAGAGGGCAGGCGCACACCCTGCCACCGCCGCCGCCGCGGCGCCGCTGGCCGGCTTAAGGAACAGGCCCCGCCCCTGTCATCGTGCACTCAGCAGGGGGCCATCCGTCCAGGTGTGCTGCCGCTGTTGCTGCCGCTGTTGCTGCCGCTGTTGCTGCCGCTGTTGCTGCCTGCCCACCTCCTTGCCCACGAGCGTTTTGAAGTACGAGTAGAACAGCATGGTTGCTCGCGGGCTGCGCCCCTGCTACCTGTCGCCCGCCGCGGCGGCGGCTGCAGCAGAGGGGGGCGCTCGGCGCGGGGACTAGAGCGCCGCCGCCCCCTGCGGTCGCTTGGAGCGCCGCTGCGCCTGCTGCGGTGCTGCGCGCGCTGGCGTCTCCTTGCGCCGCTGCTGTGAGGCTGGCTGCGCCCTGCCGAGCCTTTGGCCCGTATGTGCCTGTGTTCCTGGTCCCAAAAGGCTCTAGAAACAGGCGTGACAGGCTCCCTCGATGTATGATCTGGCGATCCGGGCAACTGTGATGGGTTTTGGTGAGCTCACGTCCAAAACAGTGGGATTTTTGCAAGCACCACAAGCCGGGTTCTGCTCAAGACTGTCTTTCGAAGTTGATCTGGTGGCGCGCGGTTACACGCCTCCTTGTAAGCCCTGTGGCTGTGGACGATCAAACTGGAACCTTGACCAGTAGATCCAGCACCAAAACACGCTGCCAAACACCATGAGGCGCGCAGCTGGGCTCGGCCCGCCCCTGCTGGGGGGCCTATGCCAGCGTGCATGGTCGCCATGCCAGCTACAAGGCGACCCTAAAGCCCTGGCAGCGGCAGCGGGCCTGGCGTGGCGCGTGTGCAGCAGCGGCGGCGGTGACGCTTGGGCGGCGCAGCGGCGTTGCGTCTGCAGCAGCAGCGCTAGCGTCTCCTCTCCTGCAGCGGCCGCGGCGGTGGCTGGGGCCGAGGCCGGTGACGCGAGCAGCAGCGGTGGGGCGGCCGCCAGCACGAGCGGGCGCGGGGACGGCGGCGGCGGCGCGGGCGGCAGCAGCGGAAGCAACAGCGACCAGCAGCCGCTGCGGCCCCCGGGGACTCTGGGAGGCGGCAAGCGCTTTTACAAGACCGCGCGGGTGGAGCGGGCCGAAGGCGGGGAGGTGAGCGGTTGGATAGGCAACAAGCCAAAAGGCGGGGCCGCGGCGGCAGCTGGGCTGCTGACGCCGTCGCTGGCAAGGAGCGGTCCGCGACCGAACTGCCGAAAGGGCGACCGCCAACGCTCCCTTTGTGCAGCGGGGGCGCGGAGGGTGGTGCCTGTCAACCCTGTCACCCCACCTCGTGGCCGGCGCTTGGGACGATCGCGTGTGCCCGCGCCGCGCCAGGCGCAGCGGCCAGCACCCTGGCGCTCGCAAGGGCCCCGGCCACCCCGCCCAACCCCTCCCGCCCACGCCGTCCCCGCGCCTCCCCACCCCGTCAACCCCCTGCCACGCGCAGCCCGGGTGGCAGGTGCTGCTAGACAAGTACCCCGTGCGCACGCCCGCGCGCCGGCCGCTGGTCGTCCCAAGCTACCCCCTGGCGCTCGCACTGGCAGCAGAGTGGGAGTGGCTGGTGCGCGGCGGCGCCTGAGCGCGCCCGAGCGGGGCGCGTGCTCCGGGGCCGCAGCCGCCGACGTCAAAGCCGGTTTACAATTCGTCCGCCCGGCGGCTGGGCTTGGTCTCGGGCCGTTTTTATGGGGCATGCTCCAGCGGTGCAGCACAGGCTTATTTAGGCGGCAGCCGCGGCCCATGCGAATGCGATGATTGCCCCTGATGCCCTCGCTCTCATGTCCTCCCCCTACTGCCCAAAACCTCTCGATTGCCGCGCGTCTCCAGCCAAGCGGCAAGCCGGTGCTCCACGCCATGCCGCTGATGAGCCTCGCCGCCACTGCGATCGACCAGGTGGGAGCTTGCAGCGTTGGGCAAAGCCACCCAGCCAGCCAAACCGCCAGCCAGTTTGCCCACCAAGGCAGCCAGGCAATACATGGCAGGCTCGGCAGCTTGCACTTGGCGGCTGACGCACACGTCTCACCCACTCACTCACTCAATCACTCACTCACTCACTCACTCACTCGCTCGCTCAATCACTCGCTCACTCACTCACTCGCTCGCTCAATCACTCACTCACTCACTCAATCACTCACTCAATCACTCACTCACTCACTCACTCGCTCGCTCAATCACTCACTCACTCACTCACTCACTCACACACACGCCTGCTCCCCCCCTGCACCGCACCTCCCGGCCCCTCGCCCGAGCAGCCCAAGCCACGCGAGCGTGTGATCTCAGATCTCCTAAAGTTCGCCCACACTGACGCCGCCTGCGTGCGCTACGAGCCGGGTCCGCTGGCGACGCGGCAGGCCAAGGTGCGCGGGCGTTGAACGATGAGCGCCGCCCGGCTTCTCGAGGGGGCGGCCGCTGGCTGTGCAAGGGCCCTTGGGGCGCCCGCTCGGCCTCGCCACCACCGACGTCGCCGACCGGCCCCGACTGACGCGTGCACCCTTGACTTGTGACCCCCACAGACGTTTGACCCGCTGCTGGCCTGGGCGCGGGCCGAGCTGGGGTGGGACCTGGCCGCTTCCGACGACATCGCGGGGCCGACGCAGAGCCCAGAGGCGGTGGCGGCGGTGCGGCGGTACCTGGAAGGTGCGGTTTGGAAGGGGAGCGGCGAGGCGGGCCAGCGGGGTTGCCTTTCTCGCCCTCTTGCGGCGCCCGACGCACCCTTCAACCCTCGTCATCCTCTGTGCCCATCCCACAAATTTCAACCACCTCCTACCCCTTGCGAACCCCGCTGGCCCCTGGCCCCCTCCAACCAACCCCCTCCACCCCAGGCCTCGACCCCTGGCGACTCGCAGCGGCGGAGCAGCTGGCGTCGGCCCTAAAGTCCCTCGTCCTCTCTGCCGCCCTGCTGGCGGGCCGCCTCGCGCCCGCCGCGGCGCTCGAGGCGTCGCGCCTGGAGGAGGCGTTTCAAATAGAGGACTGGGGGATGGTGGAGGCGGGGCATGATCTGGACATCGCTGACCTGGCGACGCGGGTGGCGGCGCCGTCGGTGCTGGCGCGGCTGCTGCCGGCGGCGGCGGAGGGGCAGGCGGCGCGCGGGTGGTGATGCCACCTTGATGGGCGGTACCCTCAGCTCTCTGGCCGCGTGTCACGTGTGCAAGCGCGTGTAAGCTCATGCAAGCACATGGGTGGTACTGTCACGGCACTGCTGAGTGGCGGAGGGCGAGGTCTGAGCTTACCCGATGGCAAGCAGCACGTGGAGGTATGCGGGACACTGGCCGCCCACCTTCACATGCCCTACATCAGCGGTGGTGCAGATGCACACGCTGCGCTGATGCTGTGGTGATGACGTGGGGCTAAGCGTGGGTGCGGGGCGGTTGCCCAGGGGGCAAACCGCCGCCAGCAGCACCACCTGAGTAGCATTCACCCCCTGGTCACGTGGGAGGCGGTGCCGTCCATCACGCCGTGTGCGTGCCGACCAAGGGCTTTCAGGAGCGGGCGCGCCTGGTGCGCTAGGCAATACAACGTTCCAACACACCGCTTGCGGCTCGAGTAACCGCGAGTTGAGCTGAAAACCCAGTCGCATCGCGATCTAGCGCCCTTCTTGGGTGTGTGGCATGCCAGGTAGACAATTGGCGGCCTAGAAAACCCAAGCGCAGCCATGGGCGCGCTCACCTGGGCCGGACGCGGCGCCGCGTTCACGGGCGCGCGCGCGTCGGCCCTGGTAGCGCATGGCGCGTACGCCGCGATCGAGGGGCTGGCCTTCCTCTTCAGCGCCAAGGGCGCCAGGGCCGTGGTCGCGGCAGAGGTCGTAATACTTGCCTGCCTGGCCGGCCCCGTCCGCGCGGCACGATACGCTTGCGCCATTGCCGGCGCAATCGTGGCGGGGCGCGCCGTCGGCGTCCTGGCCGCCACCGCGCGGGCCGCGCCGC